>VYZP01059295.1:0-146455 GCA_013400635.1 Hypocryptadius cinnamomeus
ATTTGCCAAAGGATATTATGTCGTGCTTTGGAGCCTTATTCTCAGAATTTTAGTAAACTGGAAATCTGACAGATTATAGGACTTCAAACTTCAGACTGCACTTGCAATTAATCCAATGGATTTCTCTCATATATCTAAGAATTAACAGAAAACTAATTTAAAAATGTAAATGACATTATAGTGCTTACCCAGCTACATATTATATTATACCCAGCTACATTTATATTAAACTGCCTGCAAAAAATAGAGAATGGTGATTCTCTGAAGTAAATGCTGTTCCAAGTAAGGTTATGAGTCTGTGAACTGTTTTAAGGTTCTGGATGTAGGTAACTATGTAAGTGGCCTGGCAGCCAAAAGCTGCTGTGAGATTGCTTCGAGTGACTGCCACCACCCACTCACTTTAATGGATGAACAGTGGAAGCACCTTAATGGGTGATTTTTTTTTTCTTCTGAGAAATAACTAGCTAACCCCAGCCAGAGAGAAAAACTCTTCAGAATCATACAGATACACTCTTCATATGTTTACAGAAAGCCACCTGCTGGAAGCAGTTCCATGACAAGCGAGTTTTTGAGAGATGGCAACATGGTTAAATGAACAAATAAATATCAGTTCACTCACAAGTTCTTTAATTTTGCCCCTATCTGTCCAAAAGGCAGTAGTATTTGGGGGTTTTTTCAATTAATTTTTAGCCGTGAATTACATCACTGCATGCTTGTGGTGCATTTTGGTATACATTCAATAATGTAAATCTGTTATAAAGAACTAACTGCATTTGCTATTCAACATTTTATTTTGAACATTCTTGGGATGCTCTCCTTAACCAAGAAAAGGTATTGTAGTGGTTTGAGTACTCGTGTTTTTCTTGGAGAAGTGCACAATAATTTCATTAAAGCTACTATAGAAGATAATTAAGAGTTTACCCTTTGTGTATATAGGAATGATTTTTCATTTGCATTTATGAAGAGAGGGGTAAGAAATACAAAGCAATGTTATCTGGGAGGACTAGAAAGACACTAACAGTGTGAGTGAAATCAAGCATTTTCAAATGTTACTTTTTCTTTCCTTTCTTCTTTTCAATTTCAACTGGCACTGAGTTTTGCCTCAGAGTGATTTTTTTCCCTGAGCTTGTGAGTTCATTTTCTCACATGACATATCCATGGATGGACAGACTGGATGTCAGTCCAACACCTCAGCAAAGTTAGTGTAGCCCAATCATTGCACAAATGCTTTATTTTCTCTCTGCTTGCTTATTGGCATTGCCACCCTTGAGTCTCCTGAAGGCTCTCAATGCTCTAAAACATGGCAAATGCATCACCTGATGGGTCAGCAAAGACACATGACCACATCCCCTCTGTCACGAGGAGTCTCCTTAGTCCCATGCTTGAGAAAATGCTTCAAAACTTCTCTTCCCTTCAAGCAATAACAGGAAGTATTCACCACTGTGAGAGTCTATCCTGCTGCTGCTGTGCTTGCTCTCAGAGGAGTTTGCTGGTTTACAGAAGGAGGTATCTACTGAGGTTGCTAAGTCATGCAGATCAGAAATAGTTATGTAACAGGCCTCTCAATTTCTCTGTTCTCTTCCCAGTTCTACTGTCCCACATCCCCATGGTCTGTCTCTCCCTGTAATTCCTCTGATACTCATCTCTGGTTTTTACATTTCTTGTCATTTAGACCATATTTAGGTGTCTCCATGATTCATCTTGTTGTGTATCACCTAAAGTTTACTCCCTTCTTCATAGAAGGGAGTTTACTCCATTCCTTATGCTTAAATTCACACTCTTTCTTGCATCATTAAAACCAAAAGTTATCATCCAGCTGTGCAAAGGATCAGGGCAGCAACCTGGAAAATAAGGCTGCAACACCTAAAAGCACTGTCAAATGGTTGTACTTAAAGGTTTGGAAATTGGGGTGTTCCCTAACATCATTCACACTCTTCCTGCTGTCTCCTTATTTATTTTCTCTAGAAATCGTGAAAGACAGGTGTAAAAATTACAAATGTAAATTATGGGGGAAAATTATCAAACTCAAGGTGGGTACCAGCATTTCAAATCAAAGGTCATGTAGTTTTAACAGTGCCCTAAAGGCCAGCATTCTACTGGTCCCTTCAGTTCCCAGTTCTGAATTATCAGGCATGGGAGGATAAACACAGCTGATCTTAAGTTAATTCTTTCCCTAAACTGTGGGCCAGCCTTTGATAATTTTGATTTTGAGAGCCTTCTTCTTGATTTTAGATTTTGTTACTGGTACAGTTTATTTAAAGAAAAGCAAACAAAACACCCATTTCATAATTTGCTTTATTTCTGCAAACAATACCTTTGTTTTCCCTGCCACTGCATGTTCTTGTCCCACCTGTTCTCTGTAGGTGTCTCTGAGGTTTTGGATCTGCGTTAAAGACGGGATGAGGCTGTATGACATCCATTCAAGTTCATATTGGCTTCCCTTTCCACTGCCAAAATTTCACAGATGAGCAATGGCCCAGAGGTGCCCGAAACAGGCAGCCAGCAGCTTAAGGATGTCTTGGCTTCCTGATTCTTCCTGCTGATAATGGCAGAATTGCAGGAGCTCAAAATTTGTCATTTCCATTTCCATGTGTAACAGAGGTGAAAGAAATGGGGAACTTCACCCCAGCTGCCTCTCAAAAATCCAGCTTTAGAAGAGCTATGCATCCATTACTCAGCTAAGTCTAGGTCATAAATAAAAAATGCCAATTCACCAAATTAGTGGTTAAAATTTGACAGGGACTGACAGTAAAAAGATGCTGACCTTTGATTTCTTATTTTAAGCTCCTCATTGATTTCTTCAAATAATGTCAGGGCCAGTCTCATTAATTTTTTTCCATTCTGTTTGAGAAGAGGGTGTAAAACAAATTCCTCAGCTTGTAAAGAGACTACATTAAAGCCAATATTTTCTCTTTGGTCAGGTGAGTCAGTTTTGGAATCAGTCACTTGCTTTTATAAGTGAAAGCCTTTAGAGGAATTTCTACCCCACCCAGGCAGCTAGCACAGCTTTGTTTAATGTTTTGAACCCTGCCTGGCTCCAAGAGATAATATCCATATTTATTGATACAGAGGTCTTGTGTGAACATGACCAGAAATTCTTTGTGCTCTGCAATCTCACCCCACTCGTGCTGCAGGAAGCAGCTGACTGGCCTTTCCCACCCACCACATCCTTTGGAATGAAGATGATATCTCCCCACAACCACTGCCTACAGAGAAGATGCCACAAGCAGGTGCTTTCAGCAGGCAGGCAGGAAGGGAGAAAAATAAATAAACCTCAGTCTGCAAGAGAGGAAGAAGGCTGTGACACACTTTCTAATATCCATGTCAAATTTTATCCCAGACCTGCAACCAGCAAATCCTGCCTGTCTCAGATCCAATGAAAGGGCTTATGACTGTTTTAGAGAGCAGGACTAGACAGTTATGTTTAAAACAAATAATAACAAAACAAAGGGAGAGTCATTTAACAAAGTCAAGTTTGCCAGCAATCTTTCCTGTGGATAAGTATACCAGTGTTTGCTAGCCTTGCAAAATTAGCCAAAGGTCATATTGGCTGTTTCCCAAATTGCAGACAAAACCTTTGAGTGCACCAAAGACTTCAGTTGCTCCTGCAGCATCACACCCTTCTGCTTATGTCCTTTAATGTTTATGTAACCTTAAGTCTAGAGCCAATGAAAAAGGGTTTATATTTTTTCTAAAAATCTCAGCCCATGTTTAAAAACAAAACAAAAAGCCCAGCCCTTCCCCACAGAGAGACTAATTCAAAAACTTCCAAAACAAAGACCTTTAAAACCTATATCTTGTTTTGGCATGTTAAAAAATAACAAATAAAAAATTCCTAGATTTCTGTTTGAACTGACTTCCCATTGGTACTTACACTGATACTGTATTTAAAATTATGCAGATGGTATCATTGATTTTGATACTTTTGCTTAAAAACCTATACAAATGCTCATACATGTTTAGATACTGTCTGAACAGAGGGGTATCTACATGTTGTAAGAGAAGGAGGATAAGAATGGTTTCTAGAAACAAAACAAAAAAGCTCAGATGGATTTCCCTTTTCTTCCCCATCTTACAACTAAAGTAACTTTCAAATTATACTTACTAGTTCATGCAAAACTAGCCAGATCTACTTTGATTTACCACTGGAATTCAGACAGTTGAAAGCAATTAGAGCTAATTAAAGGAACCTACCTAGCGAAGGCTTAAGGGAGAGCACCCAGTTTGGCAGGAAGGTGAAAAAAAAAAGCATATATAGTTTCTACTACATTTTTATATATATGGCCATGGAGTAAAATAAACTTAGGCTTTAAATTCACTGCAAACAAACCAAGCAGTGCTGAGGCAGTGAAATCCCCCAGAGGACATCATTTCCTATTTCCAGCACAAGCTTTAATCACAGAATCATTACCCGCTTGTTTAAGTTCCCCCTGATGCTTAAACACTTCCCTTCTGTCCTTGCCACAAGCAAAGTCTCTGCTGCTTCAGCACCAGCCTCAGTGCCTGGAGATGACACAGCTCCAACTGCCAAGCAGTGAAAGTACAGGTAAATCTGTAAACACAACAACCAGAGATGGTTAGACAGAAAATACACCAGTAAATTCGGAGCAGAAGAGACAACTATCAACAGGCCATATTTAAGACACAGAGTAGAAAATGATGATTTCTGTATGATTCCCTGGTATTTCACTTCAGAGCTCTTGTCAGTGTACATGTGAGCAAGCTTCCTGTAGCAAAGCTCTTCCACTCCTGAGGAATTGGGTAAAACCTTTCTGCTTGGCAAGTCTGCATTGACAACCCCTGTGCCCTGTCAGACATTTTCTCCTCAAGGTCAATTCTGCCACTGAATTTCTCTAGCAAACTGAACAATACTTGTTGGTCATTGTCACAGAAGAAATGGCATTTCAGGCTTTGTTTCAGGCTCCCAGAGTGAATGAAAGGCAGGGACAGAAACTAGAAAAAATGTTTTAAAGAGCAGGAAAGCAAATATGTGTGTAACATGTTCCACAAACCCAGCTACGTTAACATTCAAATGCCTTAACTTCTCATTAAATCTTGGACAAGATGATTTAAAATAAAAGGAGGAAGTTGATGTTTCAAGCCATTACCTTGGCTTTTTCATGAGACATCAGCACTTCAAAAGTAAGAAAATTAAGTTGGGCTCTTCAACCAAAAAAAAAAGCTGTATTTGCCAACAAGTTCATTTTGGCAACAAGTAGTGACATTTTTCTCCCACTTATATAACAAGATTTGTGTAGACCTTCAACTACCAGCTTTCTACATTAATTTTTCCCAGTTAAAATATATTTCAGTATTACTGTTCCAGTTCTCCAAGGAATACTCACAAGACTCTTACTTCTGTTTAGAGTCAGAGGCACTATCACGATATAAGAACTAAATCTGTGTGCAGAATTACCGATTAGCTTTGGGTTTTGGTTGGGTTTTTTGGGTTTTTTTTTTTTGTTTTTTGTTTTGTTTTGGTTTTTTTTAATAATTTGTCTAAACAAACTACTTCTTTTGTATACATATACATGTCAACCTTCTGCCCCCTCACCTGCAATTGGGTTGTTGGGTTGTTGCGAGGGGGGACAGGAAATCAGTGTGTGAGATCTGCATATATATATATATATATATATATAAAATACATAATTCCCTTCCTCGGCCCAAAATATGAGTGTACTCAGCAAGGAAGTGCCCTGTGAGAGGAGAGGGGAAAAAACCCCAAACCAGTTCTGTCTAAAAGTATGGTAACATATTCCTTTTGAAGCTTGAAAAGTCAGTCTGGGTTTGTTGCATACGTTTGTGTTTTCTCAAGCTCTCAGCACTCTTGCAGTGCTGGCTGCCCTGCTCTGCTGTTCCAGCTTCCCTGCAGCACAGAAAGTTGCTCCACGGGCTTCACAGGGAAACAGACTCCTCAGCTTTTTTTCATGGTAAATGCCTGATCTAATAATTTTTGGTATGGGTTTCTGAACCTGTGTTATAGAAAGTCCTACTTTCTTTTCCTCAAATACTGATGTGCAGTTCTGGCACTAAAATGTACAGTTAAAACTACTGAGAAGCCACCTAAATGCAAGATACAATGTACAACTACAGGGAAAATATTCTAGATACAAGTAGGCTTTTCGATGTATCAGGAGAAAGCCACGAGCAGACTGACTGGGAAGGTTCTAACCTAACTCAAACTACAAATGAGACTCATTTGTTAGCAGGAAATGTTAGCAGAGTGCTGGCAGGGCTGCTAATGGCCCCTTCTGGATTTAAAATGAACAGATACATGTTCGAGTGGGTAACAGCTGGAGGGGAGGAGAACCCACTAACAGAGATCTATTTATTGGTACACCCTGGCTGGGTGAGTTTCTGGAAAGTCACTGTGTAGATTACTATTTCATTTTATTAGAGTTCTTGATTTTTTTTAAGGAGATTTTGCATTACTTGAATTTTTCTCAGAAAAGCTAATAACCCCCTATATGCTCTATTTATTACTGAGTGCAATTCCCTCTGAATAAACTCTGATGGAAAAAGAAAACTTCATTTTAATTTTTTTCCCCCACTCAGTGGATCTATTTCTAGAGCAAACAGCAATACAAATCAGTAACATCTAGTGATCAACAGTGGCATTGTGATGAATGTCTAATAACCAATGTCATAATCAGATCTGTATTTTATTTGCTGTGCTAAAATTCTGAGGTAAGGGACTTGCTTCAAGGTAGGAATCATTCAAATCAACATATAAAATGATCTGGTGCAACAGTTTGGTATACTACCTCATAATCACTTTATAACAGTGTCTAAAACTTGATGTGAGCAACTGACTTTGGACTAGTATGGTTTATATTCTAGTGATGGACTTGGCAAGACATATAGCAAAAAATGAGGGAGGGATTATGTTATTTTGTTTTCCCCAAAAGTAAATACTAAAGAGAGAAAAAGATGTTGGAGGAGATATGAAATTATAAATTCTGTCACTGAGACATGAACCTCATGAGTAAATAATCAGAAAAGTTCCGAAAAGATTCAGCATCACATACCAAAAAATTGGTGTAGTGCAATGCACACAGCTGATGTGCTCTTAGGTCATTTGAGAGGTCTGCATGTCTTTTCTGTTTGTACAATAGCTGCATTAGAATGGATATTGATCACTTTAGAGAAGTTTACTCTGATTTTCTCTTGCACAGTGACTTCAGTTTAATGCTTATGTGGTTTTTGGACTCTTACAGGTAACAACTTTCTTTTGGTTGCTAAACAAACAGAAGTAATCCTTTACATGTTACCAAGGAAAAATCATGTAACTTTGGAGGCTTTTGGAGGGGACAACCATGGGGTATGCCCTGGACTTCAGACACCACCGGGACAGGACAGGACAGGGCTCTGCCTCTGCCAGGCCAGACTTAAGGTAGTGGTGATGTGAATCATCTGGTTTAACAAAGGAACATTTTAAGAAATAATTAGGTTAGTTCCATTCAATAATATAAGAATCTAAAAGCAAAATGCATGCATCCTTAACAAATAGAGGGAAGGTCGATTTGCTTCTAGATACATTCTAGATACATTGCAGGCTTCTTCTAGGTTGAAGCCTGCAATGGAAACACTAGGGGTTTTTTTGAGGAAAATGTCGTGAAAATTGCATGCAAATTTCTCCAGGAGAAAAATGAAACAGCCTAAAACTTATCTGAAACGTTCCTATAACTGCGCTTCAGCCTTTGAACATGCTTTCTATAAATAACCATTACAAAACATGCTGGTCTATTTTAAAATATGATTTGTTGTGAAAGACTCCACTATATTGTAGGTCTTACGTTATAAACCAAAATGTCCCCTGATCCTCGGCGCTGAGGTAGGGAGGGTTTTGATTTACCTAAGGTTGGCTTGGGGGCTTTATTTATCTCCGTAGTTGTCTAGGAATGAAGTGTGTCGTGACGAGGGGCTCCACCTCGCCATGGGGAGACGTTCATTGCCTGAACAGGCTTTGGTGGCATGAGCGAGCCTGACAGGAGTTTCTGGAGTTAAATAAACCGGGGCTAGTGCCCACCTCGGCCTCGAAAGGTACCCCGACAGGAAGGTACGAATACCCCCTTGGTGCTGACAGACCCTCTCTCCAGGCGGCTGCAGAGGCGGCAACTCGGCCCCGGACCCGCGGGCCCGGCTCCCCCCGAGCCGCCCAGGCCGGGCTCCCTCGGCCGGGACACGGCGGGCGGCCGCGCNCGAGGCGCCGCCGCGGCCCTGGCGCATCCCCCCACCCCCTTTCTTCCTCTGCTCGTGAGGCGACCATGCGGCAGGTAAATCCTCCCCGCCCCCGCGCCCGGAACGGGGGGCCCGGGACGTGGCGGCGGGGCTGCGGCTGCCTTGGCTGCTCGGGCCGAGAGAGAAAGGGGCTAGGCGGGGGTCTGGGGGCGCGGCGGGCCCCCGCGGCCCGGCGGGGTCGAGCCGCACGGAGCTGCCCGGTGCCCGCTCTCCCACTTCCCTCTGGCAGCCTTCCTGCCGGGAGTGCGGCTTTGGGCGCGCCCCGGCCCTGCCGAGCTCGCTGGCTCTCGGTGCGGCCACGTGGAGGCCGCGGGTGCGGGTGGAAGGAGCCGGCCCTGCCCGCCCGGCGTGGGCGCTGCGGGTGTGCGGGGCGGGAGAGGCCGTGCGGGGTCCCTGCGGACCCGCAGGATTTGGGGGCAGTACCGGGACGGTGGATGATGAACAAGGCAGGCGATTAAATCTTGCAGGGCTTACGGTTGGGATTTAGCGCTAACAGCTGCGGAAAAATCACTCGGGCTGTAACCTGCACGTAACCTTAAATAAGGGTAAGGGTGGAAGGGTCAGGAGGCTTTGTCGCTTTGCTATACAGACACAAATGATGAGCGAAAAACGTTGATTTGCTGTTCTCAGCCATCTCTGCTGCTTACGCTGCTTCGTTTGGAAATACACACTTAATGTTGAAACCGTGGAATAAAATTGCTCTTTAAAATCTCTAGCTATCTTTGTCGTTTTTGGGCCTCTTTGTAGAAGTGTTCATGCCTGCTAGTTGTTAAAACTCTCTGAACAAGAGTTGCCTGAGTGGATATACTTTGGTTTCTAGCACTCCTAACGCTGTATATGTGTAAGTAGAAATTATAATGTATTTTTTTTTATTAAGGTAGGATCTTGTACCGTAACACCAAGGGAGCCTGTGATAACCTCGAGCCTGATACAGAACTGAGAAATGCACACTGGAAGACCTGGTTAGTTTTCAGACGAGCGGAAGCAGTTGTCATCTAGTTAACAAAAGTAATTCCTGGCATGTTCCAGTGGGTATGTTCTTGTATCCCTTTGGGTAGTAGTAACTGACACAGTGACATAAAAGTAGAAAACTTTCTATATTAAAAAAGTATCATAGGAGGTTTTTTTAATTGGACTTTGACAGAATGCACTCTGATTTCCTCCGCTGAATAATGTGTTTTGCTTCAGATGTACAGGGAATAGGAATTCAGACTGAGGCATGCTGTGCAACTTCAGAGTGAGGGACTACTGGTTACTCTATAGGCTAATAGTCTGGCATGGTAATGTAAGAAAATAACTGGAAAAAACTCTGTGGTCCCCAAGAACATTGACTAGTGTCACTATACTTTATCAGCTAAATTCTTGTGCTAAATTAATGGTTAAAATAAAACCAGTGGTGGTGTCCTGCAGCTTTTTTATTTTAGACTGCTTTTAGCTCATACTTTAGAGTAAAAAAGGATGCAGCCATGCTATCTATTTCTAAAGGAGAATAGGGTCTAGATAGATGGACAGACTGTGAACTGTTTGTGTTTGATGAGATTAATGGTGGCAGTTCCATATTGGCATGATGTCAGTGTCCCTGGGTGGGTGCAGAGGGGTTATAGACTGTTACCTGTCTGGAATAGGCAATATGACTGGAGATTCTGGCTGCATTAAAAAAAAAATAAATTCTCAAAAAAAAATGAGCATTGTTTCAATATCTTTGTAGGTCTCTGTGCTTTCCAGGTTGGCTTACATGAAACCCAGGTATTAAGTTTGCAGCATATATCCAGTCAGTCATAAAATGTGCAATTACAGCAGAGCTGTGGTTTAAAGTTATTCAAATATGCTCACAGGCTTTGTCTTAATGGATGTTTTTCCTGTTGCAAGAAAATAATTAAATTGGATCATCAAGGTAGTTCAGACATGTTCTAGAAAGTTGGCTTGATGTGATAAAGCACATGCTGACCATCATTACTTTGACAGATAAATACATATACGTATATATATGGCAAAATTAATATATCCAACATGGCATATATTTTCTTCCTGGTCTTCACTAAGTAAATCAAGCAACTGTAATTTTCTATTCTTATTACATTTTCTGCAAAGCAGTGGTTGATTCAAGTCTGAAGAGACTTTTTAAGTAGTGCCCAGATCACATGGACTTCAAGTTTGTATATAGTCCTAAAGGAAGTGTGTTTGGGCTTGTTTGCTTTGCTGTCCAGTTTCAATGTCGTTTGATCATCACTGTGCCTATTGTAAAAACTTATTCCTGTCTCTGTCACAGTTTTTTACAGAAGTGGAAGTTTGTTTTGAATGTGTGATAGGCACTTGATAAATCAGTGATAAAGTAAATCAATTTGAGAACATTTACATGTTTTCATCAGATGGAATTGCTGATTAAAATTACAAAAGCTACTTAAAAGCCAAACTCCATTAAAGCTTTTCTGTAAGTTATGATTCGGTCCTTTACTGTAGTGAAACTTGGTGGAAGGATGGTGGCATCTGTACAAACTGATGCACAGACATAACTGCATGTGTCAGCAGTGAGAATGATACCAGAATGAGAAAACCTCATTCCATTTTCTTCTCAGTTTGATGATCAGCAGTGTCAGAATACTTGGTATTTCACAGCATACTATTTTTTAGGATGTTTTCAGAATTGTCAAATGTAACTTGACTTCTTGTAACACATTTAAAAATGTCAGTAGAAGTTTCAGAGAGGGAAAGTTTAATGGTAGTTCTGTTCCTTGGGCAGGAATGCTTTTCACAGGATTGAGCTTTGGGTGCAGGGTGAGTTCCTTGAATACTGAGAATTTATGCCTTTCGGGAAGCAATTTCTATTCTAATGTGAAGAAAATCTGTATAACTTCCTGGTTTACTGTGGGAGTCCAACTTAATTTAGATAGCAATTATTTAAAACAATTTTATCATCTGAGAAGTATTATCTTTGGGGGTGGGCTACTGAAGTTATCTTAAATGAAACTGGTAATTTTATCTTACTGATAAAGGCCTGAAGTAACACTTAATGCAGAAAGAATTAAGACTGCTCATACGTCATTCTTTAATTACAGCTGAGATATTACTTGGAATACACCTAATAAGGTCTGGTAAGAAACTGTGTACCAATTAGGGAAAGCTAATAAAATCTTTTTTTTTTTTCTAAATTTCAAAAACTGATTGAAATGCTGGAAACCATGTTCTGCCACGTTGTAACCTCCTAAAGGAGAGAAAGGTATGTGCTGTGTCAGTCCCCCTATTCATAGTCTTTTAGTGCTGTTGAGTCAGTGCCATTGCTCCAGGCTTTTTGGATGTAATAAAAATCCGAGGAGTAAAGAAGTTAAAGAATAATTGTTTGAAGTCACTTGTGTTACCTCTTGTGATAGTGCAAAGTCTGTACAGGTTTTAATACCCAGAAAGCTGGAAAGCAACATAAAAGACTTGGAAGATGATGGTTTGCTGATGTCAGTCTCAGAAGCTTCTGAGAAGAAGGGGATGTTGGAATTACTTGTAGGGTGTTGTACCCATGCTGGGGGACATGATTCATTAGACTGGAAATGTTCTCCTCTCACATTGTGCTGCCTCATCTCTCTTTCCATTTCCTGGCTGCTTTTTCCATCGCTGCAGAGGAGGAATGACTCAGCTGTTGTCCTTTCTCTCTCAGTGACCCAGGAGCTTCATTCTCATCTGGCTGTCACCTTCTCTGTAGCCTCATGAAGTTTGTGAGAGAAACCTGCCCCTCTTTTTGTTCTGTGTTGACAGTCACAATTCAGTGTTAAAGTAGCATGTCTGTACAAAATGTGGAATATTAACAGAGGACTTAAAACTCCAGAGGGACTTTCTGGACTGTTAAGAGGGACAGAAAATTGTATAAGCATTAAATTTGGTGCTTAAGTGATAAGCACAGTTCTGAATAAGTGTGAATAAGTCTTAATAATATCTTAAGTGATAAAGACACAGTTCTGAAGTCACTGAGGTAGCTGAACTAATCTAGCTTTGGGAGAAAGTCTTTGTAATACTGGAAGCTGCTGTATAACTGATCAAGTCTGGAAGTCATCAATCTACATTGCGGTTGGTTAGATAAGATAAAATGCTCTTCAGGTTAAGAATGTGTGAAGTTTCATGCAGAATTTGCATAAAATTGTAAATGGAATAAACAGGGACTCTGTGCAGTGTTTCTGCATGTAGGTTATAAATGCTTTAGAAATAGTTAACAATTGCAGCTCCTAGTAAAGACCACTATAATCCAACATGAATTCCAGGCAGGGGTTGTCATACAATTTATATATAAAGATGCAGATCTCTGGATTACCTGACTTGCACTACATTCATAAATAGCTCCTTAGGGTGATGATTATTAATGGACAAAAATAATACCTTGAATTCTCAAAGATAACTGCAAATGATAAATTATTTACATCTGGTGATTTGATATCTATAAATAGTTACTCTTTAACCAAGCTAATTGCTGATAATAGCATGCGATCATACTGAGATTGGAGCATCAAAGAAAAACAAAGGAAAAGTGTATGTAATCCTCAAGGTAGTCTCAGCAGACATTGTTCAACATGATTCTTTTTATGTATTTTTTTTTTGAGCAGTGTTTTTGTTAATATTGATTTGCATTTTAATTAGGGTTGAGTAGCACTGAATTCCATCTAGGATTGTTCATGATAGCCATATGTCATTTGTACGGCTGGCAGTTGAGTTCAGTTCCTAGTAATGCCCCAAGTGAGGGTTCCTGCAGGGGGGAGCAGTGAGCCAGGGCTGCTTCTCAGTCCTGCTTCATTCATCTCTCGTACAGAGCATTCCAGAAAATCTGCTTCACTGCCGAGTGGCAGATTGCACTCTGTGTTTCACATGATGGTTGCAGTACTTCTCAGGGCTCTGTGCAATTTCTGTAACCATTCCTGTCAAGGAAGGTATCTTTCCACCAGGGCTCCACTACCCTGATAAGCATTTTCATTCCATGAAATGCAAATGGTATCATGTAGGTCATATATATTGTCTGGTGCTGTTTGCACAATATAGCAGCATTTTTTGTGCTGACCTGAACATCTGTCTCTAGAAGACAGTATCTTAGCCAAAAAGTACAGTTTCAAAATAACATGGTTGCCTTGCAATGCTAAGTTTTTATGCTAAATATAAAATACTCCTATTTATTTGATGTCTGCTACAATACATAAACAGGATAGATTTCCATCCTTGCTGTTCTGTACTGTGCTTTGAGGCAATTGTCCAGCAGAGGCATTGCATTATATTAACAGGGTCCACTTGCTCCCAGACCATACATTCAGTAAATAAATACTCAGTAGCTGCAGCAGGATGTATATACAAAATTTTGCTTTTCATTGTAGTATGCTCATAACTAGTTATTTTTTCACTGAGTTGCTGCCTTTGTACTCCAGATAAGAGAATGAGTTTTGTAAAGTGTGTAGTCTAAATATATGCATCTGTGTCTTGCAGAGTGTGATACAGAGTCACAGAAGTTCATTTTTGGTGGCTTTAGGCAAAAATTCTTACACTGGGTTTTCCTAACTATGTATGTTCAGTAGTAGGGAGAGGAATGTGAGGGGTTAATGCTGACTCTTAAAAGAACAGATGAGGATGAGATGCTTTAATAACAATGCAGCAAGTATAGCAAATTATTATTGTTTCCCTTGTGTCAAGCTTTATGATTCAAATTAATTGCAGTAAACAGTTACGCTGAGTGATGTAAAATACTTTCCTAGGCTTAGGAGATGATACTTTGCCTTGTATTGTACTGTTGTTGAGTTCTTAAAACAGAAATAAAGTTGAAAAAGGGCAAATTGCCACGTATTTGTGGAAAATCCTGAGTTTCTATAAATAAACTAATTTACTGGAATTTTCTCCATTACTGTAGCTTAATTGTTAACAGTAAATAGGCAAAGACAAAGGATTAATTACATTTTATAAACAAAATATTCTCAGAGTGAAACACCTAGAGGAGTACATTGTTCTGCACATAAAAGGAATATATATCAGCAATGGGAAAACCCCACATTTTTTGATGAGTTTTACCCATATCCTATGCAAAGTGTCATACAGGAGTTCCTTGTATTTAACCAAGCAGTGATTGAATAAGAGTGAAATGCCAAAATGATGCCTCACGTGCTTATTCTGGACATGCAGTTACAGTTTGCTTCAGTTTTACTTCCCTTGACAGTAAGCAATACCAGACCCTTAATACTACTGCCTCACATATTGCCAGTAATATCGTGCTTCCTTGCCCCTCTTCTGTCCCTAATCTTGCACGAAGAGTAATATTGGGTATTAAATACTGCATTTTCATTATTTCACCTTAAACTTGTGTCCCTTGGGTGTTAATACCTTGCTAAGAAATGTTTATTGTTCGTGGTGAGTGATTTTTAAAGCCAGTCAGTATTTGTATCAGTTCGAATGGTTGCCTCCATCACCACACAAACCTGTAATGAGTATACAGGTAGATCTTTTGGGGTAATCTTGGTTAAAATAAATGATGGCAGGGAAATGGCATGAATTCTGTTGAGGTCTCACCTGGAATGTGGTGAAAATGGCATTAATTGGTTCAGCTGAGTACTTTATTGGTGCATTTGCCTGTTGAAATATGTAGAATTACTTTATGTCCTGTGTCAGACTGGTTATGTGTTACTTCTGAATCTGCCAAGACGTCTTGACAAACTCCTTTGTCTCCCACGATCACTGAACAAAGACACATTTGGGAGCTCACTAACTCAACATGTCACTGGCTCCAGTAGCTGCTTGCTGTCTAAGAGTAGCAGTTCTCCTGGTTTGTTCTCTTGAGTGAATAACTTTGCTAAGAAGAATTTGAGTGGCATGTTGGCAGCCACCTTATAAAAGTCTGTGATGTTGGTTCATTAAATCCCTTATTTAAAAATACAGATTTGATTCAATGGTATATTATTTGAAACCTCTTCATTTTAGAAATGGCCTCCACAATTGGGCACTAATTTGGCATAGCACATGTAAAAGTATACTTTAGTCTCATGTTTGAGTGGACTTCCATAATTGACAGCTTTTCTAAATTTATTTTCCTGGTTTTTTCCAGAGAGATAAGTTATTGGCTTAGCAGTAGGCATGCATAATTCCTTTTTCGATTGTAGCAGTGATGGAGACAGGTTTATTATAATGATGTAGGTATTAAGCACTCATCAAATACATGCCTTTTATGCCTTCTAACATATCACAAGTACTACAATGTAGTGCAAGGATGAAAGAGTTATAGTGGTGTAAATTATAAGAAAATAGAAGTACTGCAGCTGGTTTTAACACTTAGAAATGTTAATTTCTAAAATTAGAAATGTTATATTCTGTTGTGAAGGGAAAGTTGGAGAAATTATTTTCAAATGGCTTTCAATGGGAAATAAGTTTCAATGTTATTTGAGTGCATTTTGAGGTGGCCAGTTGTTTTATTTGTGCTCTATCAAAATGTTCTGTTAGACTGCAGATCAACCAGATCAGTAACTGGTGCTCCCACCTAAAGCTGGGTGGCTCTTTTTTTTTTGTGTGGACTGTGGTGTTTGTGCAGCTGTACAGTCAGCCAGATAGGAAAAGTAATCTGTCATGAAAATAATCTTTTTTTTTTTTTTCTTTTTCTAGGCTTTTTTCAACAGAATATAGTTGTACAGCTGCACAGTGAACAAATCAGCAAACAAATGTGCTGGTGTCCAAAAATGGATTTGTGGGAATGGAAATGAGAGAGTGAAGCAGTGGGGGAGGGCAGCACTGCTGCTTTAAGTGCAACACTATCTTAAAATATTTGTTGAACTTCAGCTTTGGTTGTAACCAAAACAATTTGCTTACTTTCAGAAGAAAAATGAAAAATTAAAATGCAGGTGTAACTGGTTTATCTTTTCAAGTATTTCAATCTTACAAGCACTAGTTGGTATCTTAATAGGATCTAATGGAACAGTGGATTCAATACAGAGTATTGGCACAAAAGCAATTTGCTCTTTTATAAATTCTGTGCATTAATAGGTGTTTCATGGACTACATCCAATTTATATATGAAAGACTGCAAATTAATTCTTGGTGAGCAGAACTAGCACTTACAGAACTTCCAAGTATTCTGAAGTTTTTATATTATCTTGAGCTCTGAGAAGGATCCTGTACTCAGCAATTCCTTAGAAATAACTGACCCTTTGAAGAAGGCTCTCCAATTTTTTAATGCTCAGAATAAATGCTCCTTTCTGGATAACTGAGCTGGTAGATTGCTACTGTATTAGTTCAAGATCATTTTATTATGCTTGGGGCTTGGCTTTTCAAATACTTCACAGTTCAGATTTTTAGGAAGTATTCATGGTGTGTTCAGTTATGCATAAATGCTTTCTGTACTCTGGAAGTCTTATCTGGTATTAACTTGGCAAACAGGGCTTGGATCAGTTAGTTAATGGTCTGTTCTTATAAAGTGCCCCTCCTACTGGGCTATAGGTTTTCAAATGAATGAGGCTCACTGAAATCCACAAACCTGTTTCACTGAAATCCACAAACCTGTTCCACTGAAATTGAAGAAGGAAGAGAGTACAGGAGATGGGTGAGAACTGAAGTTAGAAATGGTTAATTTTAACTTTATTGGTCTGTAGCATGTTTTCCTGTTTCCATTAGCAGAAGCTACTGTCTAAGACTGATAAAAACAGGTTGTTATTATTTAGTTAAAATGTGTTTATGGCTTTCTTAAAATGTCTTTCAGTAACAGCAATATATTAATTTCACGTTAATTTTTTAAAAAAACTTACCTTAAAAATGTGTGCTAGATTAATAGGATTTTGTATTCTAGTATTTGTTTAAAATGTGAAATGTAAAAAATGTAGAGTAGGTTCATTTGGATTTTCAGATTCCAGCCTTTTTTTTTTCGTAACTGAATATTTGTATGAAGTATTGCACAGTTCAGGATGGGGGGGAAGCTGCATACATCTCTCCTGCACATACACTGGAGTGAATACCTGCAGTATAGAAAAGCAGTTAAATTTCTAGGACTTGTAAGAAAAACTGTGTAGTCAATAATTATTTCAAGTCATATTTCTCTTTTTAAGAAATTGGCATTTCTCATAGAGCTGTTACTCTGAGAAATTCCCAATAGAAATGAATTACAGAAGTGCTAAACTTGCACTGCCTCACAGCGAGAATGCCTTAGTTTGGTAAGAATATTGCTTTGTCCTTATTTTTAGCACCCCTTGTTTCTCTGGGATCTCTCTTGCCTTAGCTGGAGCATGTGTTTGGTGTGGAACTTGTAGCTGCCCATGAAATCTTGCTAAGGCACTTCACTCTTCGTGGCATTCAGGCTGAGTAACTTAGAGGAGTCAAAGGCATTTTTCGTAGGTGAGCAGAACATTCTTCAGAGAAAACAAGGACAAGAAAGTTGAACAACAAGGGAGTGAAACTGAAATTACTTGGAAGGAGCGTGGGAAGGGAAGGGAAGAAATCAGTGCATTTATATTACAAATATTTCAGGCTATTAAAATTGTTGGGAGTAGACAACAAAAAGGGTTAGAGGGAAGAAAGCTGGGCACTTAAAATATTCTTGTCAGCATTGTACACAGAAAAAATGCTGTACTACGTGGGCTGCAAATGCTGGAATAACAGATGTGGCTTTCATTTGAGTTTGAATTTTGTATGACTACATTATTTGAATCCAAGTTTGTTGTTTCAAAGTAAAGCCTAACTCTTGAACTAGTTAGTTACAGTGAAACAGTTGGAGATAAATAAATGAAGATCTCCACACAAATGATATTCCAGGCTTTAAGGCATAAAGTGAACAGTTGAAATAGATAGTAAGCACTAGCACTGTGGATAAATTTCAGAAATCTAAGGGAAATTGAATAAAAAAAAGATTTTTGAAAGAAACCAAACCCAACTCTGATCACAGGTGCCTTTGCTTAAGTAGCTGAAACATGCTAGGCAGACAGTGGTTTGCACAGAGATGGGCTGAGTTTTCCATGCAGAGAAGGCAGCTGTGCTTATGCACTGCCCAGGTGCTTTCACCTGAAGCCTCTGTGTGTGTGGATGTTCAATCAGTTCTCCATTTGCTGGGAATGATCTATTGCACTGCTGGGGATGGGGTGCCCTGGGCAGCATCGTGTGCCTTTCTGAAATGCCCTCTGGTGGGATACACTTCATCTCTGCCCTGCAAATGTACGCGTTCTCATTGTGGAGCTTGGGGTGGGCTTGTCCCGCTGCCTGAGGTGTCAGGAAGGACTCTGTTCTTGCTGCAGCTCAGGGAGGTGCAGCAGGTGCTGTAATTCAGCCCTGCCCTTGACGGGAGCTGTAGTTTCTCACTGCTCACAGCCTCAAGCTGTTTTCCCTCCTGTCTGCAGGGATCTGTTCCTGCCCCTCGGGAACTGTGGAGGGCAGGCAGCAGGGAGTCAAACGAGTGAACGGAATTAGGCAAAGGCTGACAGCAGTAATAGGCAGAATCTCTTTCAACTTTGGTGTAGCCTTGTCCTCAGGCTGCCCTTGCATATTCTCTTGAGGGGATTTGAGAGTCTTAATGTTCCTGTAATGAGATCAGCTGTACACAATTTTGTGCCACTGAAGTGTATAGAACTTGGATTTCAGCTTTCCAGTATTATACACATGAGTACTGCCTGACAGGTTAAACATGAGAGGTATTTACAGTTGCCTAGAGAATAATGAAGCTCGTTTAAAAAGAAAGAAATAATTCTTTCTGGTTGTTCTTTTGGAAACCTTTTATTATGGGTACATTTGTTTTTTAAGTATCTGTTCCATAACAAGATTTGCAGTGGAAGATACAGAATATTATACAATAGAAGATCAAAAATACTGTGCTAGGGTTATGACTGTTTTAACTGAAAACAGACAAGTAATTGATTTTGAAACTGGTCTGAGACTGCTCAGCTCTTGTTTTTCAGCAACGAATCACAGTCATAGGTTACAAACTATTTTAACCACTAGGGCATGGAGAAAAGGTACCATTCAAAGCTAAACACCACAATTAGGGATGCATGACTAAAATTTCCAAGTAATGTATTAGTAGTATTGTATGAGACAGTCACATGGAAAAGATCATGAGGTTGTGAAAAGGATTAGGAGCATGCTTTAGTCATGAATTTCCTGGTAGAGATATTTTAGTCTGGATCATGCTTGTCTAAATGAGAGTAATTTAACTTTGCTTGTTCTGATTGTATTACCATTATGTGGCAAAGGGAGAGAAAAGGTCTCTTACCTACAAAAGTAGTATTATTTTATATATATTAATATATGAAAATAATATTTCAGAAATTTTGGGGATGAACTTACCATACTGACCTACTTGAAAAAGTTTATCACAACCCTGAAATCAGTAACTGGAATGTAGGGGATTGAACTATGGAGATAAACTATGGTTATTCCAGACTGATGATTGAACAGTTGTTTATAAAAATAAACCACTAATGCACAGTAGCCATTGACCTATCTGACATCAATGGAATCAATTTTGATGCAGATGCCTCCATTTGACAGATATTCTTCTGGGCTTGTGTTTCTAAATGGGACAGCATTGCAAAAGAGAGTTTTGCTTTTAAAAAAAATGTTGTAAGTTTTTGAAGCTCCAGTGAAAAAGTGAATTTTCATATTTTGGATTTGTAGAGGTTTACAAGAGAAAGGTTTTTTCCCCAGTCTTTTGTGTTGGCACATTTATTTGCCATATCAAGTCCTTAGAAGGCAGCTCCTTCCTTTTCTCTGCCAACCTGTTACAAGTATAGGAGCTTCCAATGGAATGTGTGTGTGTGTGTGTGTGTGTGTGTGCAGTAATGTGGTTACAAGTGTTTAGGCACAAAAGAGCAAGCTGATATTTTGGGAAAGTAAGATGGACTTCAAATGTTTGTGGTTTGCTGCAGAGCACTTGCCTGGCCGGTTTCGCAAAGCACATTTTAGTGGGCAGCTGTGGGGGGCTTGGGAAGGACAACCAAATTTCTCATGTCTCATGTGAGAGTCAGTGGCACTTTAGGATGTGCTGAGCAGGTCACTCGTGTCGGGGAATGTAGGGCCAGGGGCAGCTCGAGTCAAGGTGCACACCAGGAACTAAAACCGCTGGCAGTGGTAAGAGCTTAAAGCTGGCCTGTGGCCTGTCCCCTTACATCGTTGCATTTGCTGCAGTGTAAAATGGTGACTTGCTTTCAATTCTGAACACAAGATAAGCTTTTGCAGTGTCTCCTTCATAACCTGGTCTTGAATTGTAAGTTTTTTACATGTAACACTAAATTGAACACCACATTGTCTCAATGATATAATTTCTAAAAATCAGCAGTAACTGCTTTCAGCTCAACAGTTGTCAGCATTAGCAGTATTTTTGGAGTTGCATAAGCAGATGTTTTCCATATAACCCTACTTTTAAATGGATGTCCACACAGATATTTGAAGTCAGTAAACTGATGTAAGTGAAAAGTACTAAAAATAATTAACATTTTAGCAATACGTTGAAGTTAGTTAATAACAACTTATTTGTACATTGATAATGGGTGATTTCAAAATAGGGAATTGTGCAGTGTGTGTTTAGTGGAGGCACTTCAGCAGCACAAAAGAGAACAAATGGTGCGTGGGTTTTCAGCTGTATTACCTGCCTGTCACCCCTGTGAATAGGAAAATATAGCATTGTTATTTTAAAATAATTTTCATTCTTTTGTAGCTTGTGTTTTATCAAGATTTTCAATATTATAGGTTATCATAAGAATAGATGCCTCTGAAAATATGCACAAAAATATTCTGATATGACTGACTGTAAATGTTGTTAATCTTTTTCTTATCATCACCTCCTGTAAGTATGGTTTGTAAAACCACATCTCTAAAATACACAGTCTGTCTTACTCTTGGATAAGAAAAGTACATCAATACAATTTCTGCAGTAAAAGTACTGCAATTGCTATTCTTTTATTGCCAATATCTAAAAACTTTGGTGAGTGATTCAGCTGGCGTAAGTACCAAACTGATACGCCATATAAACTGACATTGAGATTGCTTTATGGCTAAGTGCTTCCCTTTGTGTTTCTTGTAGGAAACAGAGATGAAGGTACACATGCACACAAAATTTTGCATCATTTGTTTGCTGACATTTATTTTTCATCAGTGCAATCATTGCCATGGAGATGGACACAACAGTGGTCCCAAAAAGGATCGTGTACACGACCATAATGACTATCAGATCTCGAATGAATCATACTTCCAGAATGGAGGAACAGAATCTATGCCCAGTAAATTTTCAACGTTGGAAGCAGAAAATGAACAAAAATACTACATTGAAAAGATTTTTGATCGCTATGGTGAAAATGGAAGATTATCTTTTTTTGGCCTGGAAAAACTGTTAATAAGCCTTGGTTTGGGAGAGGTAAAAGTAGTGATGATAAATCATGATGATATTGGCCATGATCATGTTTCTCACTTGTATGCTTTGGAAGTACAGGAAGGAAAGCATTTTCATCCTCATAACCATGCTCACAGCCACTCAGATTCAGAAAACCAGACCACGGTTGTCGTGTCTGCCAAGAGAAACCATAAATGTGACACTGAGAGAGACACGGCGGTGCCCTCAGTGAAGGAGGACGGCAAACACGTTCACAACCAAAGCCGCCGCCATCACCACCACCACCCGCGCCCGCACCGGCACGAGCACAACGGCACGCGCCACTCGCGCAACGATTCCGTCAGTCACGGCGACCCCGCGGAGCAGAGCCACGAGCCCTCCACGGAGACAAACACCACTCAGGAGCAGCCAGAACGGAAACAACGCAAACAGAAGAAGAAGCAGAAGAAGATCAGCGAGACGTCGGGAGATGCTACGTGGGATTATGCCCCGGAGCACGATCCCGGCGATCAGTACGAGCACAACCGTGTTCACAAACATGACCACGTCCACGATGCCTCTCACTTGCACGTGCACCACCACGACCACAGCGGTGACCGCTCTGCCGGCCACGGCCACCAGGATGGCAGCTTGGGCAGTGCCACCGGGCACCGCCACACCAGCAAGCGAGAGGCCTCGCACAAGCAGATCAGCGTGAGGAAACACGCTCTTCCTGCAGCACGTGGTCACAAGGATCATGGTGAAGATGAGCACAAGCATGAAGAGGTGAGTCTGACATGCAGAGCTGGTAAGTTGACTTTCAGTGCTGTCACACAAAAACTGAAGGTGCATACCCACAAATAACAGGCATGTTTGGGACCGTAGTGTAATAGTGTATGAATTTGATCTGTAAAGCTTTCTGAGATACCCTCCTTACACGGGAGGTTTTTCCCTTCCCAGTATTCCAGAATACTGCCACCACACACACTTTTTTGGACTTCTTTCTGAATCTGAGATCACTAACATTTTTGAAAACTGCACAGACACTCTTTCCTAAAATACCTGCATCTTTTCAGCACACTTCTGATATCTTTGTCCTAAGAGATTAAGAAGCAATTCCAGGTGTAGCTTCAGTAGCACTGTGCTTGGTGGAAGCTCTTCTGTTTTGTCCTTCAGCATCCATTAGTTCTGCCTGCACCATAAATCCCTTCCCCTTACAGGTAACTACAGATGCAAGACCTTGTAAAGTCATAATTTTAACTAGAAGGATGGAGGGAGTGCTAAGTTCAAGGTTTCAAACTGTATTAAAAAGTGGAACTCAAAACACGGACAGTTGGGAGGTAAACAGAAGAGTTGAAAAACCTATTTTGGATTTACATTTTTCAACTCTTCACCTGTTGCTTTTTCTTCATTGCTTGTACTGTGTAAAGAATATGGAAACTTTTCATTGACATTTATCAAAAGTTATGTAGGTGTTGGGAGACTGGAGTGTGCAGTGCAGATATTGTTACTGTTTCTTTCTCTCATAAACCACTTAGATCAGTTTAAGACATGTTTTAGCACTGGTGGAACATTTGAACCAAAGTTTCTGCTTTGTTTGTGTTCTCAAATAATATCCTGCATTTTCCATACATGAAAATAGATGCCTTTATATTTAATTTGTTTGTACAATTTGCTTGCAGTGCTTAAATGCTACCCAGCTGCTACGGTACTATGGTCTGGAAGCCAGCTCCCTAATATCTCCTGAGCTCTTCGTGTACATGTGTCCTGCTTTGCTCTACCAGATTGAGAGAAGGCTTTGTATTGTACATTACGATGAACTGGAAGATCTTAGTAGAAATAAAAATGCATCAATTGAGAATAAAGATAAAACAGGTGCATCAGGTAGGTGTCTTTTTTTCTTAGTGGGACTGAGGTGGTCCATATGTTTATCTCAAAGTTGGAAAGTTGCAGTGTTACTTCAGCACTAAATTTCTTAATAAATTTGACCTGGACCTGTTAATTCAGGAACAGAGAACTGTGATGAACAACATCACAGTTCATTCACTGGAAAATAAGATTTTAGGTCTTACTGTTTTTCTATTTTAGCAGTGCTACAGGTCTGTAGAATTGACATGCATAACTTTTGGTGAACTTAAAAAATAGGCAAAAGCAAGTACAAAAGCATTTAAATTGTCATTTCTGATACTTCCCTTTTCTGACTATTTCTCTCTAAGCACATGAGAAGTGTTCCATCAAAATCTTCTGTTGCCAGTTTTAATTTTTTTGTGTGTACCTTGAGTAAAACTGAGTAGACTTCTTATCACCATAGTTCTAAGTTAAAATATTTTTACTACTGTTAAAGCAGTTACTTTAAGGGTAAAATCCATTGTTGTTATTTCATAACTGAACGTACTTTTCAAATACATGTTTGCCACTGCTATCTTTCATAAATTATAATGGAACTGTTGATGTTTAGTTGCATTAAAATATTAAAAATCTAAAATATCTTGGATATAATGTCTGTATTTTGAAAATGAAAGTATTGGTAATGTGATGATTGATTAGTACATAGGTGCATATTAGCATTATTAGAAATAAAGCTTGAAATAACTGCATTCTCATAGATATTAATAACTGTTGGGAAGAAAGCATTGCTGGTAATCTTTCTTAACAATTGCAGAGTCATTAAAATAATTAACTTCTTGTAGATAAATCTCCTCTGGTGACACATCTGCTGTCTTGTTAGCTGCTCAGAGGTTGCTGTAGAGCAGATACAGCGGGTGTTTTGTGTGACAGCAAACTGCTTTGTGGTGTGGTCTCAGTGTAGTGAGAGCTGACCCCTGCCTTATTACCAAGAGCATTGCTAGAGCAACTCTAAGCATTTTCTGCCAATTAAAATGTTGAAACCCTATACAAAACTGTCATGTTGCACATGCTTTGGACCAGTTTAATTAGGAAGCTTCTACAGATGAGTGCTCTTTTTAAAAGATTGCATTTTATTTTTCTGTAATGAGAAAGGGAGTTCATTAATAACTCAGCTTGAAGACCTTTAACATTTTAAGAGACTTAATATGCAAAATTAGTGAAGCTTATTGTGAACATTTAACATGTTTTATGGCATCTGATACCTTGAGTATAAACAACACTTTTGCCAGTTAGTTGTAAAAATCTGGGTTCTAACTCATTGATTTGGCTCTCAAACAGTAACCTGCAGAACAAGTCAGCTTGATTAGATAATGATAAATCATTCTTCATAACAATTTCCTGTATTCTCTTGTATTAATTACAGCAAGATTTCAGTTGATATAATAATAATAATTGTTCCTTCTTATGTAATGAAGTGAATAAAAAAATAACAAGTCCTTATTGGAATGTGGGGATTGTGGGAGGTGTAGGGCAAATGTCAGTCATAGAGTAACTTAACCCATGGTTGTAGGACTGTACTGAAATGAAAGCATGTGCCCACCTAAGCTAATATAAACATTTTTAGATAGAAGTATTCACCAAAGTTAGGAGGATGCACTCACTTTTAAACTTGAGCTTTCTGTGGTTTACTTTAGTTTTAGTTAAAGCTTTCAGTCAGTCTTAACAGGCCACTGTTGCTTCTGTTCATTGGTAACAGCCTGTGAGGTTTCCATTATCTCTGCTAACTGGTTTTCTAAAGTAAGATAATTTAATTAACTTGATGGCCAAAAATTTATGAAACCATGTTGGGTCTTCTTCCTGTAATTTACAGATAGTTCTGTGACATCTTCTAGTGGAGGATTTTCAAGGGCTTATCCATAGAACTGAGCTTTCACAGTGTACCTGCTGGAAGAGGGGGCATTGTCACCACTGAGGCCCGTAAACAACTGAAAAGGAAAGGCACACCCTGCTACTGAATGAAGCCAGTAGAAGTCACAGAAGTGAACAGGGAGCGTTTTGTTTAAACCTGGAGATGGCTTAGAGCTGTTGATGAGAATGTCTCAGATGAGATAGAAGCTGTAATTCTGCCTGTGCAGATGCCAGTGCTCCCTGGGGCTCGAGCCGAGAGGGGCACAGATTCCACATTCTAATCCCATGTTCCTTATCTTAATCATGATGCCATGTTTAGGTACTGTATCATCCACAGGAGTATTCCAGCCCCTCAGAGGTGTATCTGCCAAACCTGCTGTGATAGATGAAACTTAAGCCTTTCCATTTTTCTCCATGTAAGGCTGTTGATCCTCTACCCTGGCTCTGAACACCAGAGTGTGTCCACCTTGGGGCAGTGTCCTGCCCAAAGGCTGTGTCATTTTTATCTGGGCTGCTTGTGCATGTGTGCTTCATTGAGCATTGAGGGACAGTTCCATGTGTGCTGGGTTTTCAGCACAGCCTGTTGGTCCAGGGTACGTGGCTGAAGTGCTCTGGGGATCAGTCTGGGGACCTGTGGCAGTATTTTGGTCATCATGGTCCTGCTTCAGCTTTAGACCATCTTTTGTATTCCTGTTTTCCAACCTGTTTTCCAGTTCCTCATCTGACAGCAGACTTCACCTTATCACCAACCCTCTTTTCCTGTGGTCTCAGTACTCATGTCTGTCAGTGCACACCTCATACTGGTAAAGCTTTTTCCAGTCATTTTTTCCCAGTGGATGTGGTCTTGCACCCCTTGCATTTCAGATGGATTGTTTCCTTTTATGCAGTGTTGTGGAATGACAGCCACAGACTTAGTAAGAATGAATATCCCAAAATAAAATTTAAAGCAGCAGATGTTGTAAGCTTTGGTGTTGAAGCAGACGGAGCCTGCAGCAGCCATACTTCTGTTGGCAAAGTCGTATCCATCTGCTCCATAGTGGGTGTGGTGCAGACAGAATTCTTGGGGTGTTTCACCCTGATGTTGACACTGAGCAGCTACAACACATTTGTTCCTCTTTTCTTCTCCTCTCACACATACCCTGCCCCATTTTCCAGGATGTTTTCCCCTACTTGTGGACCCTCACAGATGCAAGGAAAGTCAGATGGTACTCTGAAATGTGGAAATGTTAGGGATTCTGAGTCAGGAGTTGTAGCTTACCTTAAAGTTGGCAAAATGTGGTAGACATACATGTTTGATTAAAAGTGGAGCTGGGAAAAACCCTGTGTAAGAAAATTAAAGCCTTTGTACTAAAACTTAAAGAAAATACTTTGTTAGAGTGAAATGCTGACTGAAAGAGCCATGTCTCTTTGTTTATAGGATCTATTTCTTCTGTAATTCCTTTTTTTCAATGTCATGTAGAAATTTTCACATCTTCCCTCATTAACAGGAATATGTTGGGTATACCACATCCCATTATCACTTCTTCTTCTATGGCAACAGTAAAGATTCTCATAAAAAATAAATGCTGCTATTTGGTGGTAGCAAGTTGCTTTCAGCTTTTCAAGCTCTTGTTGTAGCATTCGATTTTAGAGTTCCTCTGCCAAAGGTTGAGTCTTCTCATGAATAAAGGTGTATGTTTCAAAGCACCAGGTGAAATAAATAGTGCCAAACTAAACATGTGACTCCAAACAGGGAGAAATACAGAATCCAGGAAAATTTTGCATCAGAACCATATTAAAAACAACTGTTGCATACACATTAGTGCTTGTAGAGCCCTTGTAAGTGAAGTAGCAGAGATGGTTTTGTCCCAGTATGAAACTTTTTGCTTTTTGTTTCATGAAGGGCTACAAAGCTAAGCCTGGAACTAACAGGAAGAATTGCTGGGCTCTTTCTAGCTGTCTTCTGATGTCTCACTATATTATACTGTGCTGTGAATAAGCCTGTGTATTTCTGGTTTGCTGTGGACTTCAGTACTACCTTTATATTTTTCAGCACCTTTTCAATGAACAGTCACACAACTTAGGTTAAAGGAAAGTCACCTTCTTAAGAGATAGTTGAAAGTCATTAATCAGGCTTAAAAGTTTTCCAGGTGTTGTTCTGATAACCTTTCTGTGTTCATTTCTTCCCACAGCCTGGTTTTGTGGTATCATCTCTATCACCGTCATTAGCCTGCTTTCCTTGCTAGGTGTGATCTTGGTTCCCATCATTAACCAATGGTGCTTCAAATTTCTTCTAACTTTCTTGGTAGCTCTGGCTGTAGGAACAATGAGTGGAGATGCACTACTCCATCTCTTGCCACATGTAAGTATGGTCTCACCTTTTATTCTTAATTGTAAACGAGTCTAGAATTTTTGAGGAATTGTTTGATAGTGTCCATAAAGAAAGGTTCACTGATGCACCTGTAGATTGACTTGGCTGTGAGGGACACCAGCACTTTTGGAGACTTTCAGCTGACAGAAAGGAAGGAAATGTGTTTCTCTAAACAAAAGGTGGGGAAAAGTAGTTGCATATTCATCGTTGAACTGATGTCACGCTATTGTAAAGCACTCAGGAGCCCACAAAGAGTATTTTAAGATTAGCAGTATTGCTGTCTCTTGTTTACTGATAGTTGTTTATCAGTACCTAAAAGTATTTCCTGGGGATTAACCTGTGTGGTTGTAGTATTTGAGGGAGAAAGTATTGTGTACTGAATCAAGCAATTGCCCAAGGAATCAAGCAATTGCCCAAGCTTTTAATTCATGATGGTGTACTGTAATTCTATAAATTTAAAAGGGGGAATGTTTTCTAAAATTTTGTTACCTCAGTTGTTTAGCACAAAGACTAATATTTACGTGTTTTCTTTTTATAATTCTAATACACATCTTTGGTTGTGGTTGTAGGGTTTAAGTTCATATTTCAGATCAGAATTTAGGCTGTAATTGACTGTAACAGTTAAAAAAGTCATAAGGCTTGGTTGCTAATGGGAGTGTAAGAATGATGGTAATTCCTTGTGATATTTCTGAGTGTTAGTCTCATTTTCAGCATCATGAGAGAAGAGCTGAAGCGACTTTATCTACGCCCTCAAAACAAAAAAAATTCCCCAGAGGAATTTTTTTACTGATTAGGGTAATGAATAATCTATTGAAAAACTTATGTGGCAAAATGTGTGAGTGTGAAGAAAAAGTAAAAAAGGGTGGGGGTTTCTGTTGTCTCTTCTGGCCCAGTGCCACTTCAGTGTGGTGGTTGCCCCAGTGGTGTCACTGTTGTCTCTCCCACCAGTCCCATGGAGGCCACAACCACAGCCACCACCACGGCCAAGGCCACGTGCACGAGCACAGGCACTCGCACCGGCACGGCCACGCGCACGCGGTGCACGCCGAGGGCTTTCTGGAGGAGAACGATCCCGTGCTCAAAGGGCTCTTGGCACTTGGAGGCATTTATGTTCTCTTCATCATTGAGCATTGTATAAGAATGTACAAACATTACAATAAACAAAAGGTAGGTTGAAATTGTTTGCTCTTTAAAAATGTGTTCCCTAAAGCTACCTTGTGAGTCCTGAGGAATTGTGTTTGCTCTGTGAACAAGTGCTGCTGCTGCTGCTGCTCTGTATTCTGTCTGATGTTATGTGAGGGATCCCCTTCCTAAAGAAGTTGCTTTTCTCAACAAGGTAACTTGGGAAAACAGTGTAGAAATCTGATGGAGGAAGCTGCATCTAAAGCTTCCTGGGTTTTTTTGCAGAAACAGGAGAAAGCATTATGTAAGAAAGATCTGGTTATAGAGACAGCAATTGTCAGTTGACAAGAAATTTAGCAGTATGCTCTTACCTAACAATGCCAGTGTAACGGAGGTATCCAGGTTTTCCACATCAGAAAAATGCTAAAATTTTCAGGCCTCCTGCTTTCTGTGAATTGCCAGTCAAATTTTAACTTGTTTCTCAAAAAATGATTGGATTTTTAGTGCTGGGAGCACTCTGTATTTATGATAGGGGTATAAAAGGAGAGCAAGTACCCTGTGGAGTGTAAGTGTGGATGGAAATTCAGTTTAAGCCTTTGCCTTTGTCTTTCAGCTTTGAGGAGAAAATTATTTTGGTGAAACTCCAACTTGCTTCTCCCAAAATGACTGAAAACTTCAGCTTCTGTTTTCATGTCAGACTTGCTGTCTGAGCTGGACAGGCAGCAAAAGCTTTTCTGTGTTGGAGGAGGCATTTCTTAGATCTTCTGATAAAAGGATGAAAACTGTTACATCGTGCATATCTTCTTTGAGATTAATTAAATAATTAAATCCCCATGGCTGCTTTGGCAAATCCTTGGGATCTGTTGTATAGGCTGCAGATAGAGAAAAGCTTGCTGCTTTCTTAAAGGGAAGTAAAAGGAAGTTACAGGAACATAAAACAAAAAAATAAAGCTGAACAAATTAGAGGAGCTGTTCTTGCTGCAAGTTTGCTTTCTTGAACAAATGTAATAGCTGCATGGAAGTATTTCTGGGCTATGAGAGCAATCCTTGTCAGAATATCCCCTCTTACTAAAGTGAAATATATCTCTGTGTAAGTGTTTGGGAGTGAGATTCCGTGGTAAGTAGGTAAGAACTCCTGCTGGAATAGGGGTTGTTGCTGAGCCTTATAAAGATCATTATACTGCAGTAGCATATTTCTGTCACACATGGTATGAGAGAGTAGCTTGGTCTGTTTAGAAGAGATTTTTGGACAACATTTCAGTTCCTGTTATTTCCATCAATGTCCTGTCACAAACCAGACATTACCTGTTTTCTGTTGCAGAGTAAGCAGAAATGGTGCAAAAAAACCCAGACTGAAGAATCACCAATTGGAAGGAAACTTTCTGATCACAAATTAAATAACAGACCAGATGCTGACTGGCTACAGCTGAAACCCCTTGCAGGTAGGCAGTTACTGTCAGAATTCCCTGACTGGGAATAGGTTACTGGGGCATGGTGTGTAGCATGTAACCTCTTGTACAGTTTTGCTGCTATTATGCAAATCATTGTTAATAAGGCTTAATAGGCTTTTCCCTATTAATTTTTTTTTTTTGTTTTCTTTAGATATGAGAGAACTCTGAACATTCCCTAATATGCCATAGAGATGGTTCTCAGACTTCTGAAGTAGTCATGTTTTGGGTGGCTGTGGGCATTTGTTTGGGAGTTTGTTTGTTTGTTTGTTTGTTTTCAGGGTGTTTTTGGTGTTTTGGTTAAGCTGTTCCTGACTAGCTCAGCCCTGGCAAAAATTAGATCAAAAATGAACACCCACACAATGCATGGGGATATCTTCCACTTTGAAGATCCCAGCATCTGACCAGTTACAGATAAACAAAATCTGTTTCTTTCCATAAATACAACCGAGTATCTTGAATACTCCTCAAGTATCCAAAACAACTTTTGCACACTGTTCCTTCATGAGAGCCTGTGGATGCTCATTCTGTGTGTACCCAGAAGAAATGCTCTATCCTCCTTCTCACAGTAGGAGAGAAGGGCAAAGGCTTTGCTTCATAACCTTCCAATTCTGTTGCCTGCATGGCTGCAGAATTAATTTGTTGATAAAGAACCTATACAAATTTATATTTGCACAAATTAGGTTTATTTAATTTGATTGGTTTGTAGAAGAGAGAGTTAGGACTGCAGCCTTCTCCACGCAAACAATCTCAAATGGGATTTGGGGCACTGACACAGAACATGGGAAGTTTTCAGCAGTGCAGGGATTGGAACATATATTTGAAATGTCTGCATGACAGTGGAGGCTGAGCTGTGACCTGTATGGGCATGTGCAGGCAGAGCCAGGTAGGGTTTCCTAAACCATTCAGATCCCATCTACAGCTCTAAGACATTATCATCATTCTGGCAACTCTCCTTTGCCAGTGTTGAATCATGAACTTTGTCAGTAGCAAAATTACAGGCACGAGCATAGGCTGGGCTGAAACTGGCTTTGAGTGCTGCAGATGCAGTGCTGCTGCCTTGCAGTGGAGACTTTTATATATTGTACATGCACACTTGTGAAAAAATGTCTCAGAGACAGACAGTTTTTGGATTGAATGCTGACAACAAAGTTGCTAGACTGGGATGTGTTAAAATACTTGTTTTGCTTTCCCAGAGCAGTTAACCCTTAGGTCAAGGGTTAAACAGGAATTAACTCAGTGTCTCTCCCAACTGATTGGATGCAGGAGCAGACGACTCAGTTTTGTCTGAAGATCGCCTTAATGAAACTGAACTGACTGACTTGGATGGGCAGCTGGAGCCCCCTGCCAAAAACTACCTGTCTGTAGAAGAGGACAACAACCTGCGCCACTCTCACAACGACGTCTCCAACGCCGCCCAAGAGCACGAGCTGCACGATTCCGAGTATGACAGCCATGGCGAAGATAAAATGATAGCTAGAAAACACAGTCACCACTGGCATCACAAACATTCCCATCATTCCCATGGCCACTGTCATTCTGGAAAAGACCTGAAAGATACTGGGATAGCTAATATTGCTTGGATGGTAATTATGGGAGATGGCATTCACAACTTTAGTGATGGCTTAGCAATCGGTAAGCAAAAGCACTGAGTATTTCTCAACAGTTTCTCCTTACCTTTAGTAACTCTGCTAATATTTGACTTACTAGTGATCACAGGTAAGGCTTCCAGTTAGCACCTGTGGTTACTGCCATTGTTCAGTCTCCTGCAGAGCAGAAATAAAAAGGCTGTAAACTGTAATAGTTTCCCTTTTGTTAATATTCTGTGCTATTTGCACTAAAAATAGTGTATCAGTAGCAGTGACAATCACAGTCTCTGCCAAGGAGAGAGAGATTAGTGAAGACAAACCTTGGGATTTATGGAGCACAGTAACCCACGTTTCTTGTTTGGGTCTCAGTTGCCTTAGAATTATAAATAAATGCCTTTCAGTCTTATTTAGAATGATATTTTCTAACAATAATAGTAATACTATTTCTGTTATTGTTAATACATAGAATTACACAGTACTTGCAAATAAAAATACACTGTGAGTCAGGTTACAGAAATAATATTTTAAAAGTATTACTTAGGATAATTTAATTTTTATTTAAGCAAAACATTATTTTGGCTCACAGTCAGTATAGATTTCTTTCTAGCCAAGTGCAGAAGAAATTGGAAGTACTGAAGAGATTTTATTAGATTTATTAAATCAGCTTGGAGTCACACAATGCTCTAAATGTGATTTGAATTGTAAAGTGTATTAATTTGGATATACAAGTCAAGATGATGGTGAGGGGACTGAAGTGCACACTTTTGATTCATTACTAAGGCAGCTGCTTAAGAGTAAGGGTAGGCTGGGTTCTGAACTAATGGCAGAAGGGACACACCCATTTTGAAGGATGGGGGATAAGCATTTGTCAGGGTCTCTGGTTAACAATGGAATCTACTACAGTTTCTCCACTTCCTTCTGACAACTTCTAAAGAAACTAGACTCCTTAAAAATTAACTTGCTGCTTCATTTTCACATAAAACAGGTAAGACATTTACTCAATGGCTTCTAAGGCCAAAAACAATTGCCACGCCTTCTGTTGAGAACTTTATAGTATTGACACTCCATTTCTAGATATTCCTGGGTCAAGCCCAAACAGCTGAATCTGTGGTAAATTGTAGATTTTAGAAAAGCGTGCTCATCTTTTTAATATATCAAGCTATTAGGAATCCAGAAGAAAGTTAAATTTCCCCTCTGTCTTCAGATTGTGTCTTCTCTTTCTGCTTTATGCAACCTGTGTAGACTGTTCACTGCAGGCTCTTTTTGTGCTTTTCTCTGCTACAGTACAGAAATTTAATGCCAGTTTTCTCATCTCAGAATTATTTAAGGTATGACCTTAAAGTTGATTGAATTCAATTAGCTTATGCAAAAGTACTGAAAGATATTTATGGCAATGTTTTTACCCTTATTATTTTCCAGGTTTGGCTTACTAATATTGCTGATATGTACTCTAAAAATAAGTAGAAAGGAGCTAGAGAGGTTATGGATTAAATATTAGTTTGAATTTCCAAGCTGGAAAGGAGAGAGCCAGACTGTTGCTCATGTACATTTCTAACTGCCCTCATGTACTTGAGAGTTCCTAAAAGTGGTGTTATTTATTAGCTTGTTGCCTTTAGGTCTCATTTTTGGCCAGTTGAGTTCTCTCCAGGGTCTGTCTTTCAGATAAATGAGTAATAAAGCCTGCAGGGTGCTTCCAGTATTTCCCATTTATCTACAGACAGGACACAGACATACTGAAAAATATTAGTGTGCATTCTAACAGAACAGTGTCAGCTGTGCAAAGTCGATTGATTTTCTGACCTGAAAATAGTGAAATATCATTTTAATTTTTTTTTCCTTTTTTTTTTTCTAGGAGCAGCTTTTAGTGCTGGACTGACAGGGGGAATTAGTACATCTATAGCAGTATTTTGTCACGAGCTTCCCCATGAATTAGGTAACTAAGCGTAGAAACTGTGCTCCATCTGTACAAAATCCTTATCTAAAAGCTGTTGTAATACTGTGATAAGCACAATGCAGTGCAGAAGCTGCAGAGGTGACCAGAACTTCAGAGGGTGAGGGAAAAATACTGCTTCAGAGTAGGTACTGCTACAGGATTATGTTGGTAGTGTCTAGCTACAGCACTTCTGTAAAGCTTTTTGAGCGTTTTAAAAATATTCTTAGCACACATTTTACATAGCTCTGCATTTTATAGAGTTCCACACTACTGTGTGTGGCATTGTCTTACACAAGGTTAAGTCACTAAGTAAACACAGGTTTACATAAGTAAAATTCCATGTGGGATCTTCAGAGGAGGCTTTGTTCCAATTGTGGCCGAGTTCAGCAGGTGTGGCCATTTAGGGTAAAGCCTGTAGGCACTGTTGCCAGTGCCATTGATTCTTCCCCTGCTAATTGAAGCATTTCTTCTGGAGGTAGCTAACCATGATGAAACCTGTTGTTTTCACATTGCATGAAAATTTACTGCACCCTGAGAGTTTAAACAGAGCAGCCAGAGACAGGAGGAGTTTTCTGGTTTTCCACTGATGTGAAGTTGTGCTAGATTGACCTATGTCTGTACTCACAGCTTGCTCACTTGAAGAGCTGCTGGGTCTGAATGAGTTAAACAAGCACGTCAAAAACCTTAGAGGTGATGAGGGAAAGCATTTTACATGGGCAGATCCTGAGCTATAGGTAAATTGTGGGCATAGGGGGGAAATAATAGAGCAGGTGTTCGTGGTTTGACCTGTGCTGTACAATCATTAGTTAAATGAAGCTGCTGCAGTATAAAGGATAGCAATGTATATTGCAATGCTTAGAACTTGACAGCATAGCATGATGAAATAAACCTTGTATAAGGGGTGAGTAGTTTATATCTATTTTTTAATTTTTTTTTAATTTTTATATGTTTTGATTTTAATTTTTGATTGCAGATTAGGCAGATAATTTCATGCATGGGTATAAGAACATTACATAAGAATATTACATTAATTGCCCTGATGTCTGTACATCATCATCTTATACTTCTCATGATCACAAGAATTCAGTTTGAATGAAGTAAAACTATTAAAGCTGATTATAAGACTGAAGTCTAGATTTTTATAGAACATCTACTTTTAGCACCTAAATTAGCAGAGCTGTTCTGAATCCAGAATAAAACACATTACCCTGGCATGCCTTTACCCAGAAAACTGATTCAGGGTGGATGTGAAGTCATTCTTTGTGAATGTAACTCTTCCTAGTTCTCAAATTCAAATTCATTGTCATCTGTGGGGACAAATTCCTCATTGTCCTCTTGCTGGATTTGCATAATGAGATGTGTATAGCTAAGAGGAATTTTCACAGGTATTGATCTGAACTAAGCCTCTGTTTTTATGTGCCATGGAGAACTTCCAAGGGAGATGAGTGTGTGCACACAGGTGTGTTCTCTGTGGGAGGAGCAGACCTAGACTCCTCCATTCACCCTTCACAATTAATGAGTGCTACCTTTCTGACAATCAGCAGCATGAACAGGCACCTTTAAATCATATTTTACTCAGGGGCTGGCTGTGCATATGTACAGTTTTTGCAGGCTGGTCAGTTCTGTGGCTCAGCCTGCCCGTGAGCCCCCGCAGCAGCACTCTTTGCTGAGGGGGTTTCTGCGGCTGCTCGGAGCGGCGCTGACGCCCAGCCCGTGTTGTCCCCATTTTCAGGTGACTTTGCGGTGCTGCTGAAGGCAGGGATGACAGTGAAGCAGGCCATCGTGTACAACCTGCTGTCGGCCATGATGGCCTACATCGGGATGCTGATCGGCACGGCCGTGGGGCAGTACGCCAACAACATCACCCTCTGGATCTTCGCCGTCACCGCCGGCATGTTCCTCTACGTGGCCCTGGTAGACATGGTACGGCTGGCTGGGTGGGGCTGCGGCTCTGGGGCCTTCTGTGGGTGCTGCACTTCAGTCTGCTGTTCAGGTTTATTCTTCACTGAGATTTCATCATCACATATTTGGTTCTGGAAGGTTTAGTCTGAGCTTTTACTATGAGTGGCTGCTAATCCAGAGCTGTTGTGGTGAGTAGCTTTGTAAAAAATTACCTGGTGGAAAAATGCTGCTGCCTCAAGAACACACAGGTGCATTATCCTAAGTGTGTGTACACCATAGATAGACCCTTCAGGCAGCAGTGCTGCTGTGCACATGTTACCAGCCCATATTCAGTCCTGATTTCTCTCCTCTCAGCTGCTTCAGAGCTTCATTTAAATAAGGCAGTTTTCTCACTTCTCGTCTTTCCTAGCTCAAAGGTGATGAGATCGTTTTTCACTTTTGGAGTACTTTGTAATGCCTCCATTTCATTATACAGACTTTAATTTGTAAATATACTGTTGTTATAAAGTCACTCTAATCTATTAATAGGTGAATAACTCCTTTTCAGGGCCTGCTAAATTGTTAAATAGAATATCTGGATAGAGTAATCTTTCTTGCAACTTCAGGTGTTCTGTAGTAGCCTATGATGCCTGAAATATCACTTGCTTGTAAGCTCTGTCTGATACTTATTTCCTGTTCTTTGACTGAAGATGTCATGGATCAAGGAAAGGAAGGCAGTACTTTCATTCCTTCATTCCTTTTTCTTTCCCTCAGCCATCATAGTAGTAACCAAATAGTCAAAGTCCCATGGCCTGACTCAACAACAGCAGGAAAGCTTCTGCAAGAGACACTTGAAACGGACCCAGTTTTGTCTTGGTGGCTGCATAATCAGCCTCCTTCTCAAAGACCTTTTTACCTGGCACACGATAAGATTAGATTTTGATTCCTCCCTGGCTGTGAGCAGAGGTTCACAGAGGTGCAGTTTTCTATCCATTCCTTACACCAGCCCATTGAGAATGAGCCTTTTGGTATTTTTGCATTTGACTGTCCTGAAGTTTGTGTAATTACGTGGGTTTCAGTGATAAGGATATTCCCGTCCAGGCCTTTCACCTAAACTCAGGTGTTTCAAAATCCTCCAGGTTTTCCATGTTCTTTCATGAAATTTCATTTGGTGATAACTTATAAGAGTAATCATAATATCCTTCTTCCTGACACTCCTGTTTTGAATGGGTACATTGAATAGTCCAACTTGAATAATTTCATCTTACTGGGAAACAAATTTATCTGTTGCAGGTTTTGTTCCTTTTATCTCTAGTACTGACACCATAAGCTTTCAATTTCAAAAGGATGGTTGTTTTTAATTGACAGGACCATTCTTTATATGGTCCCTGAAATGGGTCACATCAGCATTTATTAGCAATAAAGCAAAACGTTTAGTCATCTTTGGATGTGCTGTCAAAGCAAACATCCAGAGTGTTAAAGCCCATTACAGTAATGCTAAGGTGAAGTCCTTTATTCTTAATGACTTAACAGCATTTTGTAATTTGGAGTAGTGCTTGCTGTGGAGCTGCCTGGTCTAGTGTATATGTGATAACCGTTTAAACATTTTTCACACCAACTGGGGGAGCTTTTTGGGTTTTGTTTTTTGAGGAATTGGGGGAGATTGGTTGGTTTTTTTTAGATTTAAATACTCAGTGGGTCAGATTTATTATCAGGTTTATGTATCTTTTAGAAATACTTTAACACAAGACAAGATGGGTAATATATTTGGGTTTTTAGCAGCTTTGATGTCATTGTCTGTTGGGCAGTATTCAAGTTCTTGGAATAACCCAAACTGTCTTAGCTGATCTAATGAAGAGCAATAGTTTCCTTTTTCTTCTGTACCATTTTCTGTATTAAGTGAATCTTGAGGGAATTCCTGTAAGAATTCCCTCCTTGAAGGAATTACTGTAAGAGACTTAAAGATCACAAGTGCCTCAAACACTGTTAGATCACCAAAGGACTTTGCCCACTGTAGCAAACTGTGCAAAGAAGCAGCTGCTCCTCTGCCACCATGGAATCCCATCCCGCTGAATATAGTCCTGAGTTAAGATAACATTAAGGTGGGACTATTGTCCAGTTACTCAGGCCTAGGGAGAAGTAAACAACGCTGGGGAGAAGAGTGCAAAGGCAAAGCAGCTCTGCAGCTCTGCTGAAAATGAGCTCTGGGTATTCCCAGCAGGGGGAGGCCACAGCCCAGCACTCCAGAGGGAGGCACCCGACTCAAAGGAAGAGAGACTGGGATGGGGTAATTAGCATTGGAAGTGAGGGAATCATTTAACGCCTAGAATAAGAGAACTTTGTAGCCAATGAGCATCGAGCCTTTGTTTGCTAAAATGTGTAAATGGTGACAAGTTTCGAGTGGCTGGCTTTGGGGAAGCCAGGCTGAAGAGGACCAGAGAGACACTCTCTGGATCCACAAGTGATGACTATGTTCTGCTTCATCTTTCTCTCCCACTCTCTTTCTTTCTCCTCTCCCTCCTCTCTCTTTCCTATTTCTTTCTCTCTCTGCTTCATATTTGCTGTTAAATAAAATCCTGGCTCTTGACTTTGGTGTGTGGTCTCATTTGCACGTTAGTTCAGGCAGAAGCATCTCTCAGTAACCAGATCTTAACATTTACCTGCTGCTTTCTTGAATTAATTTCCTTGTCAATATTTTACTTCTGTTCTATGTGGATGGCTTTGTGAAACACAAAACTTGATTTTTACATTCCAAGAGCACTACTGTTAGTTGATTTTGTCAGTACTCTGACATTTCCTCATAGATGAGCAATATCCAGAATGTCCACAACTTTCACAAGTTCTTCTGCACATAAAATTTCTTTTGAATTGCTTGTAGCTGTCATTCTCATATTTAAAAGGGATGTGTATGTGAGTATGTGTGTCTCAAATGACAAATGAATGGCTAGGTTAATCAAAGTCATATGTTTATTTGAGCATGACTTGAATTCTTTTAAAATTAAAAGAGCAGAACTTGAAGAATATTGGGCTGCACCCTGTCTTGAGGAACTTAATATTCAATTACATGGATACTCCAGTGAAAGTTGAAGGAAAGGCATTTTTAGTTTGTTTTGTAACTACATCACATGATCATGTTTTTATTGAATGTTTGGTAGAGTTTAAGCTGTGTCTTAGTGTATTGGTTTTATATCTGAACCCTGGAGTGTTTATCCTTGCAATATCATCTTGTAAACTTGTCCATGTATAAATGGAAAAGAGGTGAAATAACTTCCTAAATGGTTTTGTATCTTTCAGCTTCCAGAAATGCTTCATGGAGATGGAGATAATGAAGAGCATGGTTACTGTCCTGTGGGGCAGTTTATTCTTCAGAATCTAGGCCTGCTTCTTGGATTTGCCATCATGCTGGTGATTGCCCTCTATGAAGACAAAATAGTGCTTGACATCCAGTTTTGACCTGATGCTGGTAATCACTGTGGTTCCAATCTGTTGCTGTCTGGCTTTGAGTCTGCACTGTGTGGCTGTGTGCACACTGCTCAGAGGACACGTGGTGCTTGCACTGCTTACACAAGGACAGGAGATTCCTTTCTGCCTAGAGTAGCTTCTGCTTTTCTCTGATCCCATCAGATGAGTTTACCCAACACAACTCCTAAACTCGAGTGAGCGACATTTAGGAAACCCTAAATCTGAGAAACAAGGGCCAAGGTCAGGGTGCTGTATAGGGAGCACTGCTTGCTTAAGAAAGAAAAAGTACAGGAAAAGATCTTCTCATTTGGAAAAATACCATTCCATTAGTGCACTTGGACAGAACCCAAATGTTCCAGCTGAAACTCACACCTGTGCAAGGACCCTTTTAGTGCCACATGAGTCTTGAGTAGTTCATAGCTCTGTGTATGTATAGATCTGTGTAAATATAGACAGATGTGCACACATATACTTGTGTGTGTGTGTGCCCCTCTGTATATATATGTATTAATCCTGTGCTGATTTTTCTGCGTAGTGGTGACTTGAAGTATTCAGTCTTACAGCAGGACATGGCTGGAAACCACTGTGCTGGCTTAAATTTTTAACAAGAAACCCCAAGCCTAAACACTGTTTAAATTCTTGGAAGCTGTGTTAAGCTGCACTCCATCATTGCAAATCTCTTGTGTAAGAAGGCAGGCTGTTGCCATGTACTCTGTGAAGTGTAACTTCTGTCAAGGGTCAGTTTGATGATGTTTTTCCCCAGCTGAGATTTATTTGATGTTTGTTCCTTGATATTAGTATGAAAATGCAAAATGCAGTAGAATTAGTGTTAGCTTGGGGAAATCCCTGACCTTGGAGTTATTGAGCTGTTTCTGGTTCTTTCTTACAGACGCTAAACATGTATTGTGTGCCACTTGCAGCATAAACTACTGAAGAATTGTGGCTGTGAATTTGTGCAAACTCTTTTAACAAGAGAATCCATGTGGGAATTTCTCCATTTTTAAAAATTATTATTTTGGACTGTTTTCTCCTCTTCATGTTAAACCAAGGTGCAAGATGCTAGTTGCTGAAGCTGGACACAAGGGTTAAATTATGCTCTGTGTAAGTTGTACTGGTAGGGTATTTACGATACTGTAACAGCGCATCAAATCTGTTCCTACAATGCCTTGATATCAGACATTGTGACACCAGCCATTTCTGGCAGTAAAGAATATGTAAGAAGATTTCTACTTCCAGTATAAAGGAGTTCATTTCTATGATATTTTTTTACAATTTTGGTATTTAAATTAGATTATTAAAAAGCAGATGTGGTAGAACCATGGTATGTGTCATTTAGAAGAATAGACTGAAAATTTGGGCCTTAACTTGCTGGGACCAGCTGTCCTAGATCAGATTGTGCTGACAGGCATTTATTGCCAGACATGAGTTAGTTCTTCTTGTACCCATCTCCTTAAAAAAAAATTAAATTGTGAGTTTGTGGGGAGTGCAAGTTGATTCTGTAGTACCAGTCCTAAGCATGGTAGTAGCTTTTTTTCCAAACACCCAGTTTGTCTCTACTGTGTATGCCAGGTAAAAGCTGTACTTTGACTGTGTGCCGTAAGTTTTAAAGTTCGGTCTGCTTGGTGCCAGTGTAGCTGCTAAAAACACCACTCCTAACGCCTTTACTGAGAGCCAGTGGCTCTCTGCATTCCATTTCAAGTTCCCGTGTTCCTGTGGCCCTTTACTTCAGAAGCTTCATTGGTCAGTTTAGCTTTTACTGAGAGCAGCTCATGTGTTTTAAAGGTATCAGTTGGTTGCCAGTATTTGTTCCTAATGCAGTATCAGGAAACAGTATTAAGGGTCCATTTCAAAGAAGGGTGCAGTTTCTTCAGTGAAGAAGCCAAAAGCCCAGAGTTCAGGCACGCAGCCATTTGATGTTCTGAACTCAGGTTTTCTTTTTTCCTCTTTAAACATATTTAGTGTAGAACCCTAATTAGCAAACACACTGTTGTTAGCTTCAGATTGCTGAATTTTTGCAGTGTAAAACTCCTGAATGACATTTTTGCATAGTGCCCATGTTAAGTCAATGAGACAAAACTTCCTGGATACCTTCTGAAGATCTGAGTTTAAACAATCTCTATTTCTTTTGTATTAAACTGACTGACTTAAGTTTTTTCTTTTCTGTTAATTGTGAAATATAAGGGGGTCATTATGCAGCTGATGTTTTGTCAAATGATTTTTTTTAAGATTTATTTCTCTTAATTCTTTTCAAATGAAGATTTCTGTATTTCCAGTAGTATATTTACTGTTGTATTAGTTGGAATGTGGTTGTAGCTCAATACACTGCCTCTGTAGGAAAATAGTTAACTTCCTTCCAAGACCATCTTCAGACAAGGGAAAAACATGGTCGTTGAAGGTAGGTACTGTATTTTTCATGGAATATAGATTGTTTACTTTTATTTTCTAGTATTTATTGCAAGTGTAACAGAGCAGTGTACCAGCTGTGACTTCTCTATATTTCCACCAGTATTGAATTCCAGATGATTCTAATGTACACTTTTGAGTTACAGACAATCTGAATTCCACTACATTTCTACTTGGCTTCAACATTCCATTTGGCTTGAATCCAGAGTCTCATTTAACTTGTATTTGTTGGAGGGCATAAATGTTACTTGTATATTTTACAATGCTGTCACTGTGTGACATCCCATGTGAATTCTGATGTAAATCACATTGCACTCAATCCGCTGTGATTATGCTTAGAAAATGTTGTAGTTTCTAGATGCAGTGTGATTATTTTTTTATTATTTTTTCTTTCCTCTCCCCATTAACAACTGAGTCTATGGTTTAAAATGTGATAATGGTCCAATAAGATAACTTGCTGAGCTATTGGTTTTTTTTGTTATAACTAAATCATTTTTTAAAAATTTTATAAAGCTGGAAATTATCAAATGCTGTTTTGTTCATTGTCAACAGTGTTGTGTTCATTTTATGTATGTTCCTTATACATAAGGAGCCTTCAGAAAATAAAAAAAAAAATTCAAGGAGCAGATATTTTTGTTGAGTTTCTTAAGGTTTGATTACTTTTGTGTTTTAGTATTCCTTCCAGTTCAGCAGACATCACTACAAGCCCCTAAAAGAAATTCTGAAAAGGAAGGTGTCAAAATACTTTGCTTAACAGGGTTGCTTAAACAATTAAAAACCAACATAAATGCTCTGTCCTACATTTATGTCTAGGGCAGTCAGGTAGGAGCAATACTGAAAACAAGAATAGTGGATTGGGGGATTCCATGGGAAGTTACTGTGATTGTCTGGCTGATCCTGTAGTCATAGGACTGCTCAGGGAAAAGGTCCATAGCCTCTTCTGGAGAAAGCTGCCCATCCTGGGAAATTCTCACTGCCATCCTTCAGGAACATGGTCTGCCCAGAGCATGTCTGAGTTTACTACCTGTAAACCCTCCTCACTATTCTTCTTTCATTCACTGTGGCATTGCTGCAAGTGCCTTCCTCTAAAGCAGCAGAATTCCCTCTCTTCCTGCAGTGAAAGTTACTAGCTTAGAGCTAACAAAATCCAGTTGCCTACAGATGTGTATTTTTTTTTTTTCCCCTGAACTGTGGTGGCATTAGACTGTACCTGGCTTACAAACGACTAGAACTGGCCAAGGGTTGAAAACTGTTAAAAGCTGGAGGAAGTAGGAGATCTATAAACTGACTGTACAGTCACAAAATGTTTCCTCAGGAAGACAGAAAAAATAGAACCCCCCCAAAAAAAGCCTTAAAACGTTCTTGAGTAGAAAAGTAATTTCACCAGAATGGAGATACAATACAATAAAGTACAGTGAAAACTCAGGAGGGAATGTGAACATACTAACATGGATACACAGTAGAAAATTAGGGTAAGGTGGTGTGTGGCTTTGCATCATGCCTGTGTAAGAATGTCATCAAATAGCAGCTGTGTTCCTGACTGATCCTTGGTAATAGCAGCATTTGCAGTCATTCCAAAGACCTCTGGGAAAGGGTTCTGTGCAAGTGTCTTCATATGTTCAGTACAGCTTCACTACTGATAAGAGGTTGGGAAAAATACCTCTAGAGCAAAAAAAAAAGATGCAGAAGCAGCCAACCAGCCCACAAGAGGCCACAAGCTGTACTTCAAAACCACTACAGGCTTTCCTAGAGTGATGAATGAAGTGTGTTAACTAAGATACAAAAGATACAAAGATACAATTCCTGAGAAATTCTGGGAGCTCGTGGAAATTCAGTTAAAATGAGATACCAAGTGTAAGGGGCTGCAGCCCCTCTCCAAGCCCACTGCCTGCTAAGTGCCTGCAGGTGTTTTGCTGATGACTGACACAACTCCTGTGTGATAAATTAGGCTGATTATTGTGGCCTTCCTGCCTCCAGTAAATATAATAAACAATTTCTCTTATTCCTATTTTAAAATGCTTTAACTTCACTGGGCTGTGTTTCTCGCTTACTGTCCCCTGAGTGCTGACTCACACGGAGTCAGTTTAGATGACAGTAATTGGGTGGTGTTTACATAATGTCCCTTTCTTAGAAGTCACTGAAACAAGGCCTGAGAGAAGGTGAGAGCCACCAAAGCAGTGACTGAGTAAACACTGAGACACATCAGTTTCAGTAAAGATACAGCTATTAAAAAAAAACAAACTGTTGGTAATTCTGTTGTTCTGACATACATCTCCTTCAGGAGGGGCAAAATAAACACCACTTGGATCAAGTACATAATTGACATTTGTAATGATATCCGAGGAAAATAACATCTTCAGAACACTTACAGAGCCAATCCCAGTGTCAGTGCCTCTGGCACCGTGAGGAGCATCAGCTGGCAGCTCCTGCAGGAAAACAGGACAGTGATCAGAGCAGCAGCCCAGCACTTCCCTGGGCAGCCCTATCAGTATCACTGTAATTCACTTGGAAGGCAGCCAGAATTCTCACTGGAAAGTTTAAAAGCTGTTAATTACTTCTGCTAGTTCATGCTTGAACCATTTCATCTCCAGCCCTTCAAATACTTTTTAATAATCATCCCTCAAGTCACCCAGCCATTGCTGCTTTTGAAGAATAATAGCACCAAAAATTCCCATAGTAATGCAGCTGAAATTCCCTGGATACAAGTTTATGGAAAACTTTTCTAAAAATATCTCTACTTGTTCGACATCTTTCTAAAATAAATGTATGCTATCACAAGGCCATAGCTGTGCACATAATTTTACTTATTTTTTTAGAAAATCAAACATGCTTAAATTCTTGAGGTTGGGAGAAGCTGGACTCCTCTTAGGTGCATAAAAAGAAAAAGTTATGAGTGATAAAATTACTTGAAGGAAGGCAAGAGTGGTGATGCACTGAGAACTGGGATAAAGCAAACCAGTCTGAAAAAGTATCAATAAATGTTTACTACATGCAAATCATTATCTTTCAGGGCAAGAAAAGGTTCCCTCCCTGCTAGGAACTATATTTGTAATTTGTTCAGAACCTTTGGTCATGTAATAGGAGGACATCCCCCTCACAACCCCCAACCCCCCCATTCTCCTTCAGGAAAGAAACACCTCCATGAAGTTGCTTGAGCCACTTGCCTGTTAATCACGGTACTGCTTGAATTGGCCTGTTTAACCACACTAATAACCAGAATCACTGCAGGCTGACAGCGAAAGGAACACCCCTGTTCCTGCCCATCCATAACTTGAACAGACTTTGGCCATGCTGGGCTGCTTAGGAAGCTGGAACATGAAGAAGTGCCATGTATTGCTGGCAAATTCCCGAGAGGCTGCTATGGCAAACACCCACCTCTGCACACAGGGAAGGAAACGCCCTCTGCCAGAGCTCCTCTCTGCATCCCGGCTGGTTTCGCTCTGCCTGGGGCTGCTCTTGTCCTGGCACTGAATAAATCACAGACAGCCAGCAGGGGTGGCAGTAGGATATTTTACACCTTGAGGAACAGTTTCATTTTTTTCTCCCGTCCTGCACAGCAGAGCTGAGCTGCTCAGAGCCCAGCTTCTTCCTGCTCACACACTTTGTGAGTCAGGGGAAGCCTCTTCTTGACAAAGGCTTTCAGCAGGAGGTCTTTAAATGGTCATGAGCATCATTTCCAGAGTCTCTTAAAACCTCAAAGTAATTTTATTTTTTAAAGCTATTTATTCGTGTAGATTTAATTAATATACATTACGTGCAACTGTATGTATGAGACCATGCACCTTTACATTTTTAAACAACACCATGTTATAAAATATTGTTCATATAATATTTTAGGGGTTTTTTTTAATCCTTACCAAGTTTGATTTCTGGCCTTTACACAAAGACATCAGGTACAAATGTTTGATTTGGTTTTGAAACCATCTAGCTAAATACACAATCTCATTTAGACAATCTACATTAATTATTGAAAAATAATGCATAATAATGTAAAATGTGATTGCAAACACACATCCAATTATTAAAACAGCAGATAGGTTTTCCCAGTCTTACCTTTAAGAAAAAAAAACACCTAGAGAGCTGTATTATTAATGCCATAGCAACAAGTTTCAATTGATGAAGTGTGAGACAAGCAAGAAAATAAAAAATAAATGTACTCCACTATTGGCAGCAATTGAAACTACTTTCCTTGCAGTGGAAGACAGCTATTTCATTTCTGAGCCTCTCTTCCCCCAGATCACAGACACACGTTCATCAGGGTCAGCTTTAACTGATTTACAAAGTTGCAGCATTACTCACAGGTTTTCTGCACGTAGTGTAAAAGTCAGGATGAGATAGTGGATATCAGATATTTAATGTACTATATAATTTAAAATGCGATTTAAATCTTTTCTTTCATGTCATGCCACATCTTGTGTGCCTTCCAGTGAAGAGCTCCATCTACCCATCCATTTAATCTGGACCTATGAAATTCTGACAGTTTCAGAACACTTCTGCAAACAGTATTCTCTTGAAGGATGTAGACAACCTACTACAAAATGCAGGATACCTTTACAGGTAGACTTGAAATGTACCTGTCATTCTCAACAGCATGGAATTCTGACAGAATTATAGGCAGGAAATGCAAGAAATGCATCTTAGAACGTGTTATTATATGTATAATCTTACTTTCTAGTATTCTAGCAGTACTTTTCTACATAAGAACTGATTTGGGCTGTTGGAAATTTTTTGTTTGTTTTAAATGCCATAAAAACAATCAAAGCAAAAAAAATCCATATTTCAATTCTGATGTATAAATATCATCCAGGACTCCAAGGTCCCATATTCCTGTGGTGTTTTTGATTAAATAATACATTACACATCATGCATTTTTGAAAAAAAATAGCATTTTCAGATAAGATTGCATACAAGAAACATTTAAAGTATTATGGTTTTGTTCCATTTTTGCGTTTTCCATTTGAAATTACACAAATTAATTAGTTAAATAGATCATGACATCTCAAGATGATAAAATATGCCAAAATATTTAACCTACAGTTTCTTTTAAACAACAGACAAATTATTCTTTTCTGAAAACAATCCATATGCATGAATTAGTGCCTTATGTTAAAGAGAAGCATGAGATCTAAAAGTTTTACCATGTTTTTGGGCAGTTAAAAACAGGTTTTGGGTTTGGTTTGGCATTTCAACTTTTAGTTAAACAAAGTTCCTTGCTTCACACAAATACACTCACATGTGCACACACATAGACACACAAACATCAACTACAGTAAAAAAGAGATTAAAATACCTGATCATCAGCAAACTTAAGAAATGCTGCCATGGAGTCATCACCAGGACAAACTATCAATATCAGTGCTTGGTGGGCCCAGGTCATGAATGATAAATTCCTGCACCGTTGGTATTATCTGGAAAAAGAAACAAAAATAATTAAAGTATCCTATTTTCATGTAACACATGTTACTCTAAATGTCTGAATATACATTTCAAGGACAGTATTCCTGCATATACAATAGACATCAGTACAGTCCCAGAGGAATCAATGATGCAGCATTTGTAAATCTATGCAAAAGCAATGCCCCAAGAGCTAACACTGGAAGTCCTATACAAATGTTCTTTAATCTCATTTCTGTCACCACATCTGGACAGAATAATGGGCTGGATTATTTTCTGCACTTACTCCATCTGTATTTTGGAGAAGATTTAAATTTTCAAGTCTCACAATGCAACATCTTTCAGAGGTATTAAGATCTTGGCTTAGAAAGCTGCTGCATGCAGCAGTCTTGAAGACACTGATGTTTAAACTTCTACTGAATTTAACTGGACTCTGTACCAAAATAAGAGACAGTTTATAAAATGACAACTTAATGCTTTGATACTGTAAACCCTTACAGATATATACCTTTAAAATATTATCATCCAGCATCTGGCTATGCTCTATAATATTTTAAAATAGAACTGAATACTTAGACTATTATAAAACAACCACCTCCTCTTTAAAGAAATGCAACACTATTTGCAAAGACAATCCTAAGAATTCATCTCTGAACCTGAAATTCAAGAAACACTGAAGGATTCAAACAGCAATGTCAATTCAACCCCTTTGCTTGCAATCAGGGTAATATTTTTTAAAACTTTATATGCAAAGTTTCTGTATTTATAACTAGAGTTTTCAACTTGCAGTTTTTGACATTTCAATTGTAAAATCTGCAACTACCATAGGTGCTTTCAGTTAAAAAATATATAATGTGACCAAGGACACAGATTGTGGCACAAGGGAAAGAAATTCCAGCAGCTTCATTTCCCTTGGTTGTTCTGCCCATAAACTCACCTGTGTTAGGAAGGGACTAGGGCTCTGTTAGGCCTTCCCCTGTTTTCCAGGTGTCACCAATTAGCAAAGGCCTTAAAAGTGAGAGCAGGAGGGCGGCTCTGCCTTTCACTGACTGCAGGCTTCATAGATGGAGACACTGCTGCAAGAGCTCAGCTCAGCTTCCAAGCTCTTAACTGACTTTAAGGAGATGTATGAATTCGAGACCCGTTTAAAAACCTTCACCAAGTGGCCCTTCCAGGAAAACTGCAAGTGCACTCCAGAGAATGTAAGTCTGAAAATGGTTGCCTTAATTTGTATATGCTATGCTTGAATGTGAAGTCATTATTAAGTGTATTCAGGTTCAAGAGGAGTCCACTAAGCCTGAAGATGAAAAGTTAAATACTCAGCTTTCCTCTGTTCCCTGCTCAGAAATACTGTAGTGGGATTTTTTGGTTTTTCTGTGTTCAGTCCATAGTCTGCCTACAGATTTTAATAGTTACTGTTCTTGTTCCCTTTTTTCTTTTTTCTGTAATTTAAAAATTAATTTCATGCATTATGTATTCTAATTGCAAATTTCTATTCATGAGAAAGCAGCCTACATTAAACAAGTACAGATCCAGCAGGAAGGATATAGTGGAATGATCACTAGTTCAAATTCAGAAATAGGAATTATTTAAATAAAAAATCCACCTGACTTCTGCTTTGGCACACTCATGACACTGCCAGCCTGAATCTCAGATGAGTCATACTGCTAGAGTTGCCTGAGAAGGTGTTTGGTTACTGAAACAAACTTAATTTTTGGTGTCCTGACTAAATATGATTCTAAAGTGCCAGGAAGTATGAGTAAATATGAGTAGTGTGTGTGGGATAATGCTCTGAACTTCTAAACTGTCCCCTGCAGATGGCAAAGGCTGGCTTCATCCACTGTCCAACTGCAAATGAACCAGATGTGGCAAAATGTTTCTTTTGCTTGTTAGAACTGGTGGGCTGGGAACCAAATGATGACCCATGGTAAGCACAGACGTAACAATGCTCTTGAGAAGTATCTCTCCAAATTTCTGTAGCAATTTTACAATGAGTTAATGTCCCTCTCAATTTCCACTATGACAGTGCACAAAACTGGAAGCTTATCTTGCCCAGTAACTGTGAAATTGTTCAACTAGCTTTTATCTGAGATCCACTAAAATCTGTTTCATCTTTTCTGCATGATATTATTTCTGCTGATAGACAGCACAAGTACTGAAGAGACCTGCCAGTACAGATGGGTTTAACATCTGTTCTTATTCTGGGTTTATATTGCAGGGAGGAACACAGCAAACGTCACACCTGTGACTTTTTATCCCTTCCCAAGCACTTTGATGAGCTGACAATGGAGGAGTACTACATGCTGGAGATGACACGGCTGAGGACCTTCATTGTGAGTGTTAGCCACTGTCATCTGAAATTCAAAGCTAGAATATAAACAACTTCTCTTGCTAAGATTTCCAAGCATCAGGCAAGAATGATTGTCTAAGGCTAGAACATGACTTATTCTGAAGTAATGATTTATGTGCATTATTGGCTAAGAAATCTGCACCTAAGCACTTCTCAGTGTAATTTATTGTCTGGTTTTTGAATGAAAGCCTGTTTCCTTTAAAAGTGTTTTTCCAACAACTCATTACAGCAGAGAAAAAATATATAGGGTGCAATGATCAATGCACAAAACTCAACAATGAGCAGCTCTATCATTCGCAGGAGGGATGAACAACATATGTGAAAAGACAAAATTTGACCACATTGCTTCACATGTCCAGTTTTACCTATAGATCTGCCTAATTGAACTTTTAACTCATTTCAAGTATTTTACTCCTCCTCACTTCTGAGGTTTCATGGCATAGTGTTGACATGTAAAAAGGCACAAAACTGAGCAGCTCAGTTGATCAAGATCAGCGATCCATGAGCCCTAATCCTATGGATAGTAAGAATCAAGTGAATCAAGTTCTCTGATGAAGAGCAGTAAAAGGTTCTGCATAGTACTTGTTGGTGGGTTTGCACAAATAAGATCTCTGCCTTGCTCATATTGTTCTGTATTAAATATATACCTGGTGACTGTCAAGATTAAGCATTTAAGGTCACCGTGCAACAGATTAAAGTACAAAAAAATAGGATCATGTGGCACAGTGATATCTTAGAAGGTGGCTAGGAGTGGCATTACCTAACTTGAACTGTGCATGATTTAGAGCAATGTTTCAAGATACAAGAGGGGTCTTGGCCATAATATGACCGTATTTCTAAGTAAAGTATATAAAAAATTTGAAGCAGCAGCCCCAGGTGGGGACACTTAGCCCCAGGGATACTGTCACCGATAGCTGGGAGGGCTGTGCACTAGGCTGACCAGGGTATGATTGCTATCATAAAACACTGATACCCGAACGCAGCCTGAGGAGAGGGGCTTGGAATGTGGCTGAACTATGCAGTTCAACTGCTCCGCTGAAAGGCTCAATCTCTTGCTTTGATTCAAGTGCAAAGTTGGCAGCCGCACCATAAACTCTTTTCAAGAAGAGGTCGCGGCGACGAGGCAGAGGCTGGTGAATTACTTTGGCTCCAGACCGTCGCTCCCGGGACCGCTGCCTGTCGGGGATGAGCCTTCAGCCCAGCAGCCAGGAGGCTCCGCTGCCGGCCAGAAGGAGCCCAGCACAAGTGAGCTGTGACGTCTGGCTCTAAGAGTGACTCTTAATTTGGTGCAAACATTCCTGTCTTTGTCGGAGTGCGAATCCAAAGCTGAACAGGTGTGTGAGGAAGTGCATGTAGAGAACTGCTCCTGGATGGGAGGAGTGAGTACAGACAGGTATGGCCTGTCTCTCACGGTGTGCTTTCTTGGTATGGCTGGGAGGGGAGCTAAGAGTAGTCCCACTACCCTGCCAGTGTATGGAAAATGTCTAAGCAAATACTTCTGGTTTTTAGCAAGCTGACTTTTCCTTTTGAATAAAGATTCACAACTGTGAGTACGTTGTGGTCTGTGTTAAAACCTTACACCTAGACTCAAATCACAACAGTTCTGCTTCAAAACACTTTCCAGGGAACTAAATGAATCTGTGTGTCTGCAACAATTGCTTAACCAATAATCCACACTCCTGCTTACCACTAAGCTGTCTTTCTAGATCAGACCAAATTGACACAGCAAAAAGAGCAGGTGTACTGCATAAAGGTAGACACAAGGTGAGTAAGACAGTCTCAAGGAAGAGCTCTGGAGATTTTGGTGTGCAACTGAAACAACAAAAGCTAAAGTCCTACTATTCTGTTTTTAGAAGTTTTTCATTACAATTTCAAACTTGCTGGAGTTCTTTTAAAATTTTATTAATTTCTATTTTCCTTTATGAGAGACTGTTGTAGAAGAAAAGTGCATGCATGCTTGCAAATATTTTTGGTTTTTAGATGCAGACAGACCTTTCTCAGTAAGGTGAAAGTTTTGTACAGTACTTTGTCAGGTCTCAGGCAGTGAATGAACAGCAGCTTTTGGAACTTCCTTCACTTGTCTTTCCACTCTGCAAAAAAATCCTGGTGCTGGGGATCCTAAAAACATGTATTTTAACATTCTTCAAAGAATTTATGAATTCCCTAGCTGGAGAGTAAATTATCCCTTTAATTGATACATCAATCCATGAAGCATTTTTATTTAAGTTACAGAAATGAGGTTGACATGCTTAAAGCTTTTTTAAAAAAAAACATTTAAATATATGTTACTCTAAGAAGCTTCTTGTACAGCACAGAATTACTATCTTTGAAAGATTTGGAGTAATTTTTAAGTTCTTCTCTAGAAAGTGAAGAAATTAGAAGAAATTATGGGGGCGGGGGGGGAGGAAGAGAGCATCCATTTCAGCTGCCTCCTTGTTGGAGCTCTATTCTAGTGCCAGTCTTTAAGGTTACAATGATAACATGTCATCAGTGACAATCACACCACAGTATTACTAGGTAACTATGAGTTAGGCTGCAGCTGAAGGCAGAAAGTGATGGCAGAAAAACAAGAATGAGAAAATTAATGTCAAGCAAAGCACCAGAGAGCTTGGTTTGCAAATGGCCTATGCCCAACCCAGCTGTTATGTTGTTATTGCAGCTTCCAGAGTGGGACAGCTATAACCCCAGACTGCATAATGAAGTAGTTCCCCCTCAGTCTCTTTTTCCAATGTCATCATTTCTCTGTTCATTTTCCAGGTGACCACTTCCCAAAGGACTAAAGTCTTCAACTTGCTGTATTTTTTTTTAATGCCCAAAGAAAGCCTGATTTTCATTCTTTGCCCATTTCCTGCAATCTGGTCAAGTGTTTAGTTCCTTTAAAGTCTCTCATTGTACTCTTTTATGAGCATGTCCAACCAAAAATCCATTCTTTCTCTCTCTGCATACTCTATGCCATTTCTTTAATTAAAAAGTATTTCTAAAGCCTTGATATTTACAATGAAAAAAATACACAATTAATCTTTTGTTTTTAAGAGTCTAAGAAGTCCTGGGTCATTTCACTGAATATAGGTAATAGATTTTCATCATTTAAATTAACAGTAAGACAAGTGAACTGGCAAAAGTGTTACCTGGACATGAAAGTGGTTATGGTCAGATATGAAGAGTAAGATAGAAGGATAATTCTTTGTCTGAATACCTTGAACACCTCAGACAAAATAAGGTGAAGTCCATTCAGGTGGTTTGAAATGCAGTGTAAAAATCTTCAGAAACTACTTCAAATTATTTTTTCAAGGTAGAAACAAAGATGTGGAAAATCTCTATAGCTTTTCCCAATTACCTAGGTCACCAAGCCCTGGGCAGAGAGCTACTCAGAGAATCATTCCTGTGTTTCAGGCATGGTCAGAGGATCATTCCTGTATTTCAGGCATGGTGATCATTCTGAGACCTAATTGTAATCTGTCATCATTAAAAAAGTGTAAAGCTTTTTACAGAAGATCAAGAATGAGAGCAAGCTATGTTGTTTGATGTGTTTCAATCTATTTCTGGTTTTTTTCTATTCCGTTAACAAGAAACAGATAATTTTTAATATCATTAGTGTAATAATTACTGAGTTATTATTACTAAGTCCTTTCAAAGTTATGGTTCCTCATCAGTTAAATGAATGTACATACAATTTATGCACAAAATACTGACACAAAGATGACTGTGGGACAAAATGTAAATTTTTTTCAAGTCACAAAAGTAATATGGTTTGAATGAGAAAAGAATGGTTACAAGAATCTCAGCATAGAGCCTGTTGTAAAAAGTCTGACTAGTGAAGGTAGCCCAAGCCAAACAGGGCTATGTGAACTATTAATTCACAGAGAATTTTCTGTGGGGCTGCCTACCTCTGCCTTTGCTGGTCTCATGGCTTTCTTCAGTTGCTGCTGGACTCTACTGGAGTGCTTCTTGCCTTCACTGGGTAAAGTGACCCAAAAGGGCTTACACCAAACATTCCCTGGGATGACTGGTGTACTCCACACTGGCAGCTGGGATTCAGGTTCTGTATCTTCATATTTCAGCTGATGGAAACGTTCGGAGTCAAAGTGAGGTAATTTTATTTATTGCATACTCTAATTTAGGCACACAGGGATACAGGGGATTTTCTGAGAAGTAAAATAGTAAGATTTAAAGTCAAAGTTAGATTTATAGAACACAGATTGCCTTGGTGGTAAAGGTTACCTCAGAGGTATATTCAAACATGATCCCAAAATATTAAGCTCTGACTAAAATGATTACTAGCAATATCTTTAACAGTTCTGCTAAACTTAAACTGCCCAGGCCTTTCTCTGTCCCTAACTACACTACAGATAAAAATGCCCAATGTAGCTCTGGCATGTGAGGTGACTACTGTATTAAGTCTTGTAAATATTTTTATTAAAAATATTCAGCATCAGGAGATCGACTGGGAAAGGTGATGAAAGTAATTAATTAAATAAATTCCTGACTGGAAGAAAGAATGTCAGAATTGCAAGGTGAAGTATTAGATGTGAGAAATGTCAACACTCGTGGTACCAGTCACCCAGCAGTGTAAAAAAATGTTGGTGGGGGAGGAGGAATAAACAAATGCCAGGAATTCTTCCCAGGTTTTAGCCAAGGAATCGCTTTAAAATTAAAACAGATTTGCACATTTATTTTCAAAATTTTCACCTTAACTGATTTTCCAGCAAGATAATGTGTAGAAATATTATTATTCTAATACAAAAAAAGGCAATTCTCATAAAACAATTAAATATATAGATTTGACTGAGTATTATATTGTGCTAAGAAGTATCTTAGTATAGTTTAAAGTATTACTTGGAGTGAGGGCTTCAATAATACTCACTTGATTCAAAAGAAGGGGGGGGAAAAACATATCTATTTCCCTTAACTATGAGAACATTGGATATTCACTACTTTCATTTATTAGCTAATTGTGCCCCCTCCAGGTCCTTCTGTAATTTACACTTTCATTAGTCACCAACCTTCCAGCATTGCCAAACTGAATGCACTTTTCCGGTGTTGTAATAAACTGAGGGTCTCTGAGTTTGATTATATGCAAACTATTGGCTTTTTCTATGTTCTTTATTCATTTGTTTGTTTGATAGCTCCCTAAGGAGCCATCAGCAGAGGCCATCTTCTTGTATTACCAAAGGGAAAAATACAAACTTTCAAAACTGAAATATAAGCTCTTCAAATGTTTACCTCAAAGTGCTTCTTAAGGCAATTTATTCCCTTCTGTCACTACAGCAAAAGCACATCAGTACAAAATCATAGCAGGCACATACTCAGTGCAATTTAAGAGGAGACAGATGAATACTAAAGTTCTTTGTTTACAAAAAACAATTTTCCTCTTTCAGAGAATGTATTTAGAATAAGAGTTCTTACCTGCTAGAAATTCTAATCACATTTAGTTTTATATTTAATTCAATAATATCCCTCTGAAATTTTGACCAGCTTTAATACAGTTGCATGCATAAGTGAGTATTTTCAAGTAAAAACAAAGAGAATTTTCCACTAATGAAAATGGATATTGTGGAAGAAAGCCTAAATTTAGGAGAGGAAGTTTTGGTGGAAAAATGTACCATGAACGGCAGTAACCTCCTCTGTTATTTGGAATGTTAACTGTACTTGGGAATGACCCATCACCAGCTGAAGGAGAATGCATTTCTTCCCCCTTTTAGAAAGGTTCAGGTAACATCTGAAAGGGCTACTGTGCAGCCTAGCACAAGAGGAGAAAGCTTTCACAGGTAAAATGCACTGAGAGACTCAGAAAATACATTTATAACCCACCAGCACAGCATGATATCAATAAAGTGTGAACTTCGTAAAGTTACAAGGATTTTGAGTAATTTGATAAACACAGATAAGGGAAAATTGAATAACACCATAGGTCTGGAGAAGCAATAGGGATTAGAAACCTGAATATCTGTCAGATGAGGCAGTAGCATCAGCAGGGACAGAAAGAGAATCTCACAGCACGTAACAGTGTTCAGCAGTGGGTCAAAAATGTACTGGAAGAACTGCTGAGCTCCCAGGTTTCTGCATGGCTCAGTCACTTGTCAGTGCCCAAAGACAGACCCAAGGCAGATGGAGCCAGGTTACATTTTCAACATAAGCTGCTACCAGCACTTGCAGACTGTAAACTGAACACAGCAAACCTGCATGTTAAGCACAGTCTAGAAACAGGAATTTACCATTTGGGTAAAACTCAGCTAAAACCTACTTTATTTCTTTCACTACTTCAAAGTTTCAGTCACAAATTATTTTCAGCATATCTCACTTCAGACTTACTATTTGAATAATTAAAGAATAGTTCTCTAATATCAACCCAACACACACAGCTTTCATCATCTATAAAATCCTTCTTCATTGACAGGAATGCATAAGCAGTCATTGGGTATGTTTGCAAATTATCCTTGGATTGCTCACTAATTCTGCTTTTGAAAAAATTTGTTGTTACAAAAAGCTTGAGTTGCATTTTATGCTATTCCTGTGGCCCTAATATCCAGCCATAAACTCATAACTACAGGCATAATATGTACCATCAATTTGAGGTAGATTCTATCTCACCTTTCAAAATTAAAAGCTATCATTATTTAGTTTTAAAATGCTAATCATCTTTCCATTAGTTCAAAAAGAATTTTGATCAAAGCTGTGTAAAAGTGAAATGGAGGATGAACTGTACAAGTCTTGAATTCATTAACATTTGTCGAGTGTTTAGCCTGAGTGATTGAATTATTAATACAGTAATTACTTGAAAAAAATTACATATACAATCAGAATGCCAGCATACACCCTCTAATTTCAACAAGTAGTTTCCAGAAGTACAATCAATGCCCTATATCTGTAGTATTTCTAGTGCCAAAGTGCATTGAAGGAAAAGGGGAAGTAGGGATAATATCCAAATTCTACCCTCAAATGACAGACTGATTTTCTTGTCTCTTAATTTTTAGCAATTTTCATTAACCTGGACCTGCTTTTCAAAATAAGTAGACATTAAGCTCTTCAGCTGAATTTAGTGGCAGGTTTTGGTGTTCAAAAACATTAAAAGTCAGGGTAATCTTGACACCAAAAGTTCTTCCAGATAAAAATTATCTGCCGTGTCAAAATTATTCTGTATTCTGAATTTCTGTTTATTTCATTAAGAGTTATAGGCACAAATTACAGAATCATAGAATGGCCTGGACTGGAAAGGACCTTAAAGACCATCCAGTTCCAACCCCCTGCCCTGGGCTCAGGGCCCCATCCAACCTGGCCTTGGACACTTCCAGGGATGGAGCAATAACACAATATCTGCAGTGATTTACCACCTGCTCTTCTGGAACTACTGTTGCTTTAGAGAAGAAAATTAACCAAAGGAATCCATGTTTTACAAAGTACCCTGCAGTAGAAGAAAAAAAGAATATTCCACAGGAGTCTTACAAACAAAGCTCAAAAGCCTACAACAACACAGTTTCTGTTCCACTTATTAATTTTACTAAAACATAATTAAAAATATATTTATATTAGAAGAAAAATTAATGAAATTTAGATTATTAAAAGAACAGAACAAAATCACTGTACATATCACTTGCCTGTAGCTGGATGTAAAGGCTGCTAGGTAAGCTACAATTCCTGATGGAATAAGTGTATTCCAGTCAAGTTGATGTCCTGCATTCCCAGCTCCAAAGCAGTCTCAGCCAGAGAGTTTTCTCACCCTCAAGGCCACCATTAAATTGTTCTGGTCATTGCAATTTTTTGCTGCATAAGTCAACATCAGAATAGAAAAAATTGCTTATTACAAGATCATTTTAGAGACCTTTTACAAACATTTAAAACATTCACAGATTATTTTCCAATGCAGATTTTTTCTTAAGTTACTTCAAGAAATAGAAAGAAAACACCTTATTCTAATGGAAATTTTTAAAGAACAAAAACTATTAAGAGGACCAGCACACCAAAGCCTATCCAGTTACATTTTCATCCAAATAAAGGAAGAAGACCAGTATAAAACATGCAATTTGAAATAGCTCTGTGTGAGATACAGGAAATATTAACAGTGAAGGAAATTTTCTACAGAAGAAACAAAAACCCCTTAAAGAGATCACTGTCTCATAAAATGTATGTACACAAAATAAAAGAAAATATTAACAGCTTTTCACAACCAAGGATCTGTTTGTGAGTTTTGAGGATTTCACTCTTTTATACGGATATTTTTCTGAGGAGAATATTGGATGTAACATGTACTGAAAATGTTCTTCATCATTCCAAAAACAAGCATGAAGGTAAGCTAAAATGTCCCTAGGACCAGCTGAAGCAGAACTTGACGAGAATTAGCCTCACTTAATGAATCCCCTCTCGTATTGGTGCAAGTTGCAGCTCTTTAAAGTCCACCTTTTAAAATAATTTTCTAACAGTAGCTATTAAAATATTAGTAGCTGTTCCCAAATTGAGAAGTCCCCCAAGCATGCAGTTACCAATCTTTTAGCTGAGTAACAAAATACCTTCTCAGATAAAGGCATGCCAAATAAAAGCCTGCCATGCCTCAGCTTTCAAGGGCCACATTGACCTTGGTGCCCAGAGCAGATTTACTGCTCAGCTGTCAGCTCCAGATGCTCCAAATTAGAAACAGCATCAAAAAAAGCACACTTCTTCAATGCATCAAGGTATGCATACCAAAAAATATCCTGTGGGCTGGATGGGACTACCAGAAACCTCCAAGGACATTTCAAGAATGCCCCAATTTTGTGCAACACTCTAAGAGGATGTTAACTTTGTTGCTATCTGAAGAGAATGTTGCTTCCCTGCCTTCTTAGAAAAATTCACAGCTGAAAATCAGGTTCTACACCTTATCAGGTACCTTACATGAATTGATCTGTACTATTGGTTTTTTGCATAAATATCCCACCAGTAATTTCACCTCTCTTTTGGTGTCAAATTACACTGATAGACCGATCCCTTTAATGAAATTTAACTATTTTTTTAAAATACATACTTACATATCATAAAACTCCATGGCTATGACCCATTTAAAGAAAAAGAAAAAAAACACACCTTTTTTGGCTCAATGTGTTAGAAACAACTGTATGCCTGCTGAGACACTCCTTTCAATGCAACCCAAATAAAGAAAAAATTACCAATCAATAGATAAGAAAGGATCAAAAAAACCCACTGGTTTTTGAACTAAACATTACCTAAAATAAGATCCTACTCACAGTATTGCAGAGTAAAGCTGTCTTGTCTAGCTATTGAGGAAGTTAGTGGACTTTCTAAAAGGTAAACAAAAGCAATCATGATCAGTAATTGGAGTTATGGTTAATGCATGACCCCTACTTTTTTATTATTTTATATTTCACATAAAATATCTTTTGTCTTACAAGAGACCTTGTCCTGATTTATGTAAAACATTGTATCCTACCACTATCCAGTAAAAGCACTCATCTTTTTCCAGTAAGTACTGTCAATATTATTTTATTTGTGCATTGTAAGTCAATTAAAATCTTTAACTGAAATTGTCATCCCTATAGCATTCTTTATCCTGCAGCATCACAAAACCAAAATACAGTCTTTGAGGTAACAAATTCTGTCTGTAACATTCCCTGCAAATTCAGCAAATGCACTGAGACTCAGCAGAGATGAAGCAAGTAATTTTAATTAAAAACTGTTTACATCTGGCTACTGGCCATTCTAGTTAGCAATCCATAAAATGATTGTTCCAGGTATTCTCTTATCAGCAGAAATTCTCGCTGTAGTGTAACCATTCCCTGTGTGCGCAAGCAAGCAGAAATTGAAAAACTGTGAACAGAAATTACCTTCTAATAGGATTGAGAGGTATCACTCACCTCCCAGCAGCACCTAAGCTGACTTAACCATTCAAAGTCACTCTCATCTTTGCCTTTTTTGCTTACCAGAGACGCAAGAACATCCTCAGCATGAGCGTCAAGCTCAACAAGTGCTCCCAGAGTCACTCAATTCTGCTTAGCCAGCTTTCCTCACACCAAGGTGACAGTGTCCTCAGTCTGTCTGTTATCCTGTCCCAGAAAATCCTCTGGTGCCTGCAAAAAATTTTAAAAGTTAACAAGTTGAATGTCTGGTCTTAGGCGTGATTATGTTTTCTTGTATTTCTTATTTTTTACTATATTTTATTTCTTTTATTAAATAGTTCCTTCTCACTATGATACCAGTACAATGTCTTTCATTTACCAGTAGCTCAACAGGGGCTTGAGATGCTTTTTTTTCTTTTACAATCCCAAATATAAAACATCAATGGCACATATCTGCAAACAAAACAGCATACACAACTTAATTCCTGCAACACAGGAACTACTCATGTCCTTTTACTGTTTCCATTTTATTCTTTCCAATAGTACCTAAGAATATATAATTAAGAAAAACATCTGAACAATTTACCTAAAAGACCATTTAAAGTTAGATTTAAAAAAGGTTTATCCTCAGAATAATTCTTATGTACTAACCCCTGCAAGGTGCTTCCCACTGTATTTACTGAAGATCAGTTTAAAGATGTAAAACTTTACTTACAGTCTCTGTAACATATCAACTAACAAGGATAAACAAGAATTCTCTCTCCAACAGCTAATCCACCTCCAGTACATAAAAAGTTACTATTTATACCTTCCCAGCAATAGCAAACATTAAGGAAAATGAGTAGAGCAACCACGCACAACCTTAATACAAGAGTTTTCCAAAACAAACAAAACCAACACCTTTAAGATTTTTCCCTCACAAGATTTCTTGTCCTGTTCTTTGCACTGTAGGGATGTTTCTCTGGGACTGAACTAGCATTTTGGTTTCCATTTTTGCTCTTGTTTTTGTATGACTTTGTACTGCAGTCACTGCACACTGTCAAGTCTGTATGGGGACCCAAACCCAGCTCCTCTCCCTCTAGCAAAGGCTGTACTACTTAACAAGATCCCTGTCAAATACTTCCATACCAACTAAGGTCTTTGGCCTTTGAAATAACCTCAAGGAGTTCCTAATTCAAAACAAAAAAAAAGAATCTGGGGAAAATCAGATGCTTTTTCTCTAAGTATTTATTAAGTCCCTTGAGAATTATTTCCAGAAATTCATGGCACTTCCTCAGTTTTTCCAGTATCTTGTCTGCTGTTACTGCTGTCAGCAGATGTCTGTTCTGGAAAAGAAATTATTCCAGATAAAAATATTATTGTCTTTTCAAGTGAATCACCACACAGCACTGCAGGAAGTCTTAATCTGAAAATGAATCTCTATGTCACATTCTGCTTTACTCAAACCATTGTCAGGTTTACAATTAACTGTCCTTGCTCATTGCCAGAGCTCACCAGAGAAGTAGTTAGGCAGCTTGTATGAAATTATTCAGCACATGAACTATTAGTTCTGAAAATCATTTCAAAACAGGGTCAATTGATCAAAGAGCACAACTCCCATCATTCTGTTGGAGCAATACCAATTTACATTGGCTGTTCAACTGCATTGTGCAATTTAGCAACATGAACAATTCATACATTTTGATGGATTTTTTAGTGGTTTTTTAATTACAACAATGAAATGACACATTTTAACCAGTAATCAAGTATCAGAATTCAATGCAAAGAATAATCTTTCCTTCCATATAAAATATATAAATACATACACAAGATGTAAGTATTAATACAGGAGTTGTACACAGGCAACACTGACTTCAGTACTAACACTAACCAGTAATGTGATCTTAGAAAGGTATTCCCTGATCCTGAGACATTTCCTAACTAAATACATGTTTAAAAAATTTTGTTCTCAAAACAAAGTTCTACTTATCTTAAGAAGACAAGAAATTGTATTTTTTTTCTTTTCACAACAGCACCTGAATAAGACCTGTCACGACACATTGTTGAATAAACACAGGGTTTCTTGTATTTGTACACTGTACAGGTGACAAAATATACATTAAGATATGGAGTTCCAAATTCTTTGTAGTGCTTTCCAAATTAATTTCTCAAATTAAATTAATGAAAATTATTAGAAAAGTTACTGTATAAGATGAAAGCTATCTCAGTCTATACAAATGCAAGAAAGGTTTTGAAAAGACCGTTAAAGAAATACAGTTGTCTGAACATCAGGTTCTGGCATTTAATTTGCCTTATGACCCATTTATAGCCTAATCATCACTATAGTTTTTAATCTTGCTCACCAAGTATGGGGTTGGGGAGGAAAGACACACTGAAATGCAGGAAATTATGCAAATTTACAATGAGGAAATCAAACCAAACAAATGCTTCTACTCAGTTCCAGTATAGACTTGAATTTAAACCATGACTGAATTTATTGTAGTTCAGTTCCATGCCAGGACATTGTGAACTGATCCAAGCTCCTCACATTGCAATACAAAATTCACAGAATTCACAGAATGACCAGGTTGGAAGAGACCTTCAAGATCATTGAGTCCAACCCATGCCCTAACACCTCAACCAAACCATGGCATCAAGTGCCACATCCAGTCTTTTTTTAACCACATCCAGGGATGGTGACTCCACCACCTCCCCCCGGGCAGACCATCCCAGAACTTTATCACCCTTTCTGTAAAACACTTTTTCCTAATACCCAATCTATATTTCCCTGAAAAATGCTCTATCAGGGCAAAGTTCTGGCAAGGAAATGGAGACGGATTAATACCAATGCCCTGCTCCCCTTCCCAAAGCCTGGGAACACAGGTTCTGCCGAGGCATCTCCTCTCCCACCTAAACCAGTGTGCATTCCCCAGACCCTGAGTGGTGCTGGGATGGCCAGAGGTGAGATGGAAACAGAGGTGACCAGAAATGCCAGCCAACCCTGAGGTCCCTCTGCTGTGCCTGGTGCCTGCCCCTGAAGGGACACAGCCAGGAACACACATCCAGGATGAAAACAAAACACACAACTGTATCCATCATGGGCAATTCCACAGAGAGTTACAGGGGAAATTTCAGCCTAATCAATCTACTGAGGGCTCGCAAGAACTGCAGACAGTGACAACAACGATGGACATCAGAGCACAAAGATGTGCCCAAAGGATTCCCAGCAGGAGCAGTTTCCAGAGCCCATCCCAAAAGGAGACCCACCCTGTCAGGGAAGGCCCTGAGAGCAGGCAGAACCACATCACTGAGCAGCAGCTGGGGTCACTGACAGGACAAGGACACCTAAGGACAGAGGCTGCACTGCTGTGCAGAGCCAGGGCTGCCAAAGGTGTCCCAGAAACAAACTCCTCACAGGGGGGTAAGGAAGATTGGACCCACAACTCCTTCTCAGCTTCAGTTCAGAGAATTTAATAGTAAATTCCAAGTTCAGTTTGAGCCCAGAAGCTCCGAATGTTTGATGCATGTTTGCAATATGCATTCAGCAAACCCTTCCCATCTGGTGACACCACCAGACCTGTGTGCTGATCTGAGGGATCCAGATGGGGTGCAGCTCCCCACTGCAATAATCACAGCCTTCCTTTGTGCAGGAAACACATCCACCCTGTGCCTCCTGCCTCTCACATCACACCAAACTGCAGAAACTTCAGCTATACACTGACAATCAAGATATCAGCATGCCAGCACAGCTCCTCATTTGGTTTATAAAACAGTTTTTAATGCAAAATTGCGTAACTACGCATTGTCAAGAGAAAAGTGGGGTTTGTTCCCTTTCTTAGTATATTTATTAACAGCAAATGGAATAATTGCAACTGGTAAAGCAAATCAAAGCTGTGTTGCCAGTTTTATAAATGGGATTCTTCCTGCTTGTTTTTTTTTCTTTCACATGAGAAAAAGCTAAGGAAAAAAATAATTTATGCTTCAGCATAGTTTCCTATATCCAACTAAGGCATGAAATAAAAAAGGGAATGGCAACATTCCCAGTGATTCAAAACATCAGTGAAATTATTTTGTCAGTGACACTGCCAGTGTCAATTGTGGGGGGAAAAAGTATCAAGAAAAGCACATAAATCAAGTATACAAAAATAGCCCGAGCACCCTGTTAAAAAAGACCATCAATAATCTACTTTCTAAATATAACTTTAAATATATCACAAATTGCAGCCTGGGATTTTTTTTTTTTTTTACATTTGCTTTTTTTTCCTTCTGCTTTCTGCCCTGGGAAGACAGAAAAACTTCTGTACCCAAGATTTTCTTAAAATGTATGAGAAGTGGAAATTAAACCACTAAGTAATTTAAACCTCATCAACACACTCTGCTTGAATTAGATATTTGTAATGAAGGAATAATGTATGATTATTCAAATTTGCAATGAAAAACTAAGCCAATAAAGCAATTTTATTACCCAATGTCATATAAATGCAAAAAAACCCCCAGCCTGAACAGACTCAAATTAGCTTTATGCTTTAAGAAGCCGACAGACCATGCATACAGTCTGGAGAAGAGCATCCTTTTAAGCCATGAACCTGAGGCCCTGCATTTGTGGAAGGACAGTGCCACCTTCTGGGATCTGATGCCTGCTCGTTTAGCCACCATCAGCCTGACACTGCTGAACTTCTACTCTGGCACCCACACTCTCCTGCACAAAGATGACTTTTCTTTTTTTTCCCTGCCAGTGATAGCACGTAGAACATTCCAAAAAAAAGACTTCGCAGTTGAGCAGCACTGAATATCTGAGTTAGATGATTTTATCAAAATGGATCATTCAGCACACAATATTCACAAATACCCAGCAAACTTCTCAAATTCTTGCCTTTTTCAAAATAGTTTAGTAAGCCCACTTACCAATACATTAAAAATGCAACTTCCTACTAGAAATCCCTTGATATTAGCAAACATCCTCAGAATGAAGGCAGGTTTTTTTAATCATTGTTAGGATTATAGAACAGGATTACCAGAATCACAAGGTAGCTGGTAATTCCTGAGGATCAGAATCTGCAGAGCATGCATGAGAGGAGTTTGGGAGAGCTGGACTTGCTCAGTTTGGTGAAGTGGAAATTAAGGTAGAATTTAACTGTAGCCAATACAGGTACAAATCTGTGCTTGGACAGCAGGAAAAAATTATTCCCTAGGAGCTCTGAAGCCTCTGGAGGTAATCTGCAAATCTGTGTTCATGGAGATTTCTAAAATTTGGATACACAAAGCCATACCTGACCTGATGGAGTGGTGCCTAAAGTTTCCGCTTTTTGAAAGGAGTCAGATTAACTGAACTCCAGAGGCCCCTCCCAACCAATGTTTCTCTGTCTGAACCAATGATTTTTTAAAGAACCTAAGTAAGGAAGCTAAAATGAAACAGAAAATGGGTTACTGTTTTATCAGAAGCAATTTTTTTGGTACATACCACAAATTCACTCTATACTCTTAAGACAGCAGTATGGACCTGAAAAAGAGCTGATTTAACTCTTTCAGTCAAGTATTGAATTATGCACTTTCCTTCAGGCATGTGAGCCATGATGTCAGAACTGAAAATTGGCTCCAAATAAAGCCAAGTAGCCTGAACCTTCAGCCTCCATCCAGAATCTCCTGTTTGAACAACAGCTTTCCTCTGCATTCCCTGCAGAGGGACATCAGCTCAGATGCATTAACTGGTGCTTCCAGCACAGCACTTCCAGTAGACTGCTGAGACCTCTGGGGCAATTTGCATATTCAGCAGCAGATGCAACAGGTGGAAGCCTTAAGATGTCAGCAGATTTCACCTCATGTGATTTCCTGCTATAACAAATGCCACGTTAGTTTCTGCAACTGGATCATTTGTAAGGCTGGTGACAGGAGTTCCTGAATGAGGTGAATCCACTGAACAGACAAACAGTGCCAGTGAATAAATGCAGGACATGTTTTAGCATGTAACATTATTTGTGGACTAATTCCCTTTAAGAGAATATGGAATCTGGCTCCTGACAAACATCCAAGCCCCAACCACTATTTGTGTTTGCTAGGATAGGTTGGGATTGCAGAACAAAGACAGGAAAGCCACCTAAACTAGTGAACCAAAACTCAGCAGGCTTTGTCCTGCATACAGGACAACAAAAAGATGTGGTTTTAATGAAAAGATTTCAAGTAGTAAATAGCCCAATACTTAAGTCATATTTTACATCTGACTTCAAATTCCAAGCGTGGATGTGGAACATATTTAGCTGACAAATTAAGGAGTTCAGTATTACTGCACCCACTATGGGTACATATTAATGTAATTCAATAGTTATTCAGTCTTTCCTTTGAAAGCAAAAAAATCAAGGTCCTTTAGTCTATAATTTGTTCTAAGGATTCTCAATTTTTTTTGCATAATTTAAAAATTATTTACCACCACCATTTCACACTTCTTACTATCTCACCAGTATCACACAGATGTGATGACAGCAGTTCTCTCTATTCCCAATTCCCTGACATAAGCAATTTACAAAAAATATATTAAAATAAAATGCTATTTATAACCCTATAACAAATATCTATATTCTTCTTTCCCATATAGAAACAGGAAACACTTTTTACAGCTGTCACACTACTGGGCAACAGAGATGAAATTATTACTAAAAGTGCATGCTGTTAAAATAGATATTGTATATTGGTTCAATACACTCATTTGTTGTACAAATATACAATTCATTCAACATCACTGGAACCACAGCAGTAATTTTCTCAACAGCACACCCATACATGGCTGCACCAAGTCCTGTTAAATTAAATAGGTGAAATCTTATTTAACTTCTTCCTGTATTCGCTGCCACAGGTTCTAAACAACAGACCATTGTACCCAACACATTCCTCTCAACAAAGTCCCTCTCTCATCTTTTAGCTTCTGGGACCTCATCTCTGGTGACCTTGCTCCTACCAGGAGCTAGAGAAAAATGCACTTTCCAAGAGAAAGTTTAGGAAGGTCAGTTAATTCGCTTACACCAAAGTGAAGACAAGGAATGTGGAATTCTCTTTGGCAGCAGTCCAGAACTCTCCGTGCTTTGTTAGGTTACTAAGAGAGCAACCATTGTGTAATTGCCTGAATCTCAAAGACTGAAGCAACAGCCTTGTGTTATTGCAGTGATACCTTGCATTATCACTGTCATCAAAACACTCTGAAAACTGAAATGATGAAATTACCAGGGCAAGCTTACTCTTTTTAAACAGGCAAACCCAACTATTTTATATGAACAATGAAGGAGCTCCTGTGCTATGGTAGTGTAGCAGTTAGAGAATAAATACTTATAGGAATGCACATGCAGGGATGTGTACATAAGTATTCATATTTACTGAATATGTAATGAAATCTGAAAGAGCATTTCTGCAGGTCAGTGGGAGTTTTGAAGTATCCATAGTAGCTAGATATTTATAGCCAAGCTTTCTAGGAAAGGCTTCTGGGTTTTCACAATATGGCTATGTTTGGGGGATTTAAGAACTAAGTATTTCATTGAGAAAAGAGACAAAATCAGATTAAAATCTATGCTCAAAGATGGAAGTACAGAATTTTGAACACAATGCTTAATGTTAGAATTTAATTTTCTGCTTTGTGAAAACTATATAAATCTTTCATCACATCCCTGAAATTTGTCTAGTCTTCAGTTTCTTCATCTCCTTTATATAAGCCCTAACATTTTTAATTGTTGAAGAGCTAAACAATTCATTAGCTTTATATTTGAAGTAGAAACTTTAGACAAAATTCTCTTAGTCTTCAACCTTTCAATCTCTACTTCAGATATATTTTAGCTGGTAAAACAAAGGTATTGATTTAGCTGGTAAAACAGAGGTATTGATATAATATATCTGCTGTCCTAAGTACCAGAGTGTGTTAAAAATATGTAGGAACATCTCCAATGCATTAGCATTCCCACATCATTAATTAAGAGCAAAAATCAGCTTGAAGGGATTAAATAGTGTGTGGCTGACAAGGGACAAAAGCTTTATCCCTTTAAAACAAGATTAATTTGCTGCTTAAGGAGGATAAACAAAAGCATTTGAAGTCTCTATGCTTTAGGTTAAGCAGAAGCAATTTCTTGTTTGGTTACAATAGTTGGTGATGTTCTATTAGAGAAAATTACCTTTTTCTCTTTTCATAATGTTGAATGAAAGGAGATCCTCTCATAGTCTGAATTTTGACAATGTGGTCTGATATAATCTACAGATGACAAAATATGGGCTCTTGTTTCTGTATAGTCAAGAGCTCCATTTAATCCCATTTAGAATCCCCTTCCATTAAAGCTTTCTCAATCAGATGTTCTTTGCTGGCTGTTTCACTGACAGGCTCAAACTTTTCTAGGAATGGTTCAAAATGCAAGTTAATGCATGACAAGACATTTAAGTCTTCAGAAGAAGACAGTGGTAAACCCACAACTTTGGACATCTTTCCCAGTGTCATTCACAAACCAGGATTGTGAATCACCTGGATTAGAGGAACGTGGCATCTCAATTCTTCTACTTGGCATTTAACTTGCCCTGTTACTGCTAATGCCCGTGGAGAAATGTGGGAAGCTTTGGCAAGTTTATACATGCCAGAGGTTTCCCACACCATTCTACTTCATCTGGGCTCACCTCTCTGTCCAGTCTGTTCTCTGTTGTATCCCACAGTCACATCACTGAGATGACATATCAACTCAGGCTCATATGGGAACAAATTGCCATGCTCAATAAACTTGCAGTTTAAATCTCAGAAGGGGTTTCATGCCAGTATAATATTGCACACTACCCATGACGAAACGCAATTTGTTTATTCTCCAACACAAAATTATAGCATAACACGTGTTCATCTCAAAGGCATCACATTCTCAGAGAACAAACATTTCACTTTTTGCTTGAAAACATTTGCTGTAATTATACCTGATATTAAACTTCACTGTAGCAAAAGTTCAAATCACTCAGACCCAAATTCAGCTGAGGCACCCACCTGTATTCCAAACATTTAATACCAAGCACATGCACCAGAACTTTACTGAACAGCAAGTGACTAAAGACAAGTTACATTTCAAGGGTGAATGTAAGTGCTTTGCTGAACTGAAACATAAATACATCAAAGAAACAGCAGGGTTTGATTACTGAAGTGGTATTTGTGAAGTGAGGGGATGGGATTTTACAGTTCCCAAACTGCAAACTCTACATCTGCTAAATTTTAAATGATCATTCAACAAAGGCTGTAAAGGCAAAATTACTTCACACAACTTGCCAATGAGTGCTTTTCAAAGTTTTCTTGTGAAGAAGCAAATGCATATTCAAGTTCTCTGCCCCTCAGGTTTCAGGTCTTTGATTAGTTCAGTGTATTGGGAATGGATATCGAGTCTTCCACAGCTAATCCAATTGCTTGAGTTAAATTCAGGTAAACCAAGAGATATTCACTGTTTGACTGCCCTGCCTGCTCAGAAGCCTGCACAACATGCAATTCAATTCTCCTGGCATGTTGCCCACACTACAGAAATTACTTGTTATCTGCTGCTTACAGTGGCTAGATGGGCATCGATACAAACCCCAAGCCATCACACACAAACACAGTGCTTTCTGAAAAACAGCTTTCAAATGTCCACGTAATGCCCATATCACTAACTAAATACCTGTATTAACTCTCTAAATACCTACATTACTAACCAGCCACACTACTTGCTACCATACTCCTCTACATCTGTGTGTCCAAACTTTCTTGATCACACCAGAAAGATTGGGCAAGAAATTTTTGAGCACACCCTCCCAATATATGTATATTTATTTACATGTTGTACACACAAGCTACTGTATTAACATATTATACACACAATAAAACATACACAAAAGTTAGACATTAAACCCAGAATAAATTAAGATGAAATTAACAATATTATAATTTTTATCAACTTTATATAAAACTTTTTTCCTTTTACTAATTGTACTAGTATAACTACTATTTTAAGCAAGAACAATTGTGTGATTGAATATGCTTCATTAGTCTCGGCTCAATATTTTGAGATTCAAAGGTCTAAGTTCAGTTTATTTCAACACTTTGTTTTAATGGCTGTCATAGCTTAAAGTTTGATGACAGGTTCAAATGGAAGAATTGCATCATTGGCTGAGCTTAATAAATCATTATCCCATCCACCAGTTATGCAATGATTTTTGTTTAAATTCGTATAGTTTATTTTTACCTTCCCTGATGTCACTTTATTGTTCTTGCAAACTGACTGGAAAGTCTTGCATTTTTGAATTTTTAAACTCACATTAAAAGTTTTTGAAAGAGATTGCACCGTGCCTTGTCCAGCAGAGATCTGAAGCTCTCCAAGAGCAGTGCCTCCGCAGGCAAACTTCTCCCCTGTTTTATCATACACTGCAAAGAATGACATCCCTATGCCTGGTGGGAATTCCCCTCGCTGCCAACTGAGGGAGCTGCCGCTCCTGCTGCTGCAGCAAAGCTGCCAGAGGAACCTGGCACCATTCGCTCTAGGCTGTAAGTACATCCCCGCACCTCATTGTTTTCTCCCAACACACACAGTTCCCTCAGGACTCTCTTCACACCCCAAATGGCCCAGCCCCATAACCCGCCCGTGGTGATCTGATGGACTCGGGTTCATCAGCACATTTACAGCTGACGTGGGTAAAATCACCTGAATCAATCAGGTGACTCTGAACTTCGAACGTGCTCTGTGTAATCCTTGTCGTACATAATGAAACTGAAATATAAAGCTCGAGTGGCCTTGATTTGGGTAAGCACTACCTAGCAACAACCAAAACATCGGTGTGTTATCAGTGTAATTGTCGTACTGAGTCCAAAACACAGCGCTGTGCCAGCTGCTGAGAGGAAAATGAACTCTAGTCCAGCAGAAACCAAAACAATGACATAATATTTTGTACTTTGCACCAAGCTGAAGCCTTGGTACGCAAATTAATTTCTGTGGTTTCTAAAGGAGTGCCTGTAGGAGAAAGTCACTTTCTCTGGAAACACTACAGGAGCAGCAGACCAAACCAAAAGCATCTGTTTAAATTTGCCCTGCTAAGCCAATTAAAGGAGATCTGGGCAGCTTTAAGGAGGACTGTGTTGTTTGTAAATCCCTGTTTTGCAGAGTTCGCCGCACAGAGCGCGGTTTGATTGTTGGGTGCCAGTGCCCTGCGCTTCAGCGGGACCGGGCGCTGCGGCCTCTGCGCCGCGCCAGGCCCTGCTCACACCGAGCGAGGCTGGGCTGGCAGCGGTAAAACACGGCACGGCAGAAAGTTAACTCATAAAAGGGAGTTAGGTTTTTTAAAAAGGGAAGAAAAAAAATACCGATAAATTTTAAAATCCGCACCTTTCAGCTCAGAAAGCCCGCTCCGGCAGCCCGGTGCCCCCGGGCGGTGGGAGCGCCTCAGCCGCCGCCCCGAGGCCCCGCGCTCGGCCGCTCCCGGCGCTCCGCAGCGGGACACGGCACTGCTCGGCACCGCTGCTTCCCGGGCTCCACCGCCCCATCCCAGCCGCTGGAAACCTGCGGGAGCCCAATCCCGGCCTCGCGTCCTCGCCCAGTGCCGGGAGCCCGGCAGCGGCCACGTCGCCGTGGCCGGGGCGCTGAGCCCGCGCTGGACGCGCCTCGGCCGAGAGACCACCTGACACCTGAGGGCACGGAATTGGGCACACCTGAGGGGAATTAAACTCGCACAAAGTATCTGCAGCTGGGCCGGGGCTCAGCTGGGCCGGTATTGCACCGCGATTGGCTGCCGGCCGAAAAGGCGTCAGCCTTGCCTGCCAGTTTCGCATGAGGACGGTGAACTCGAATGTGCCATTCGCCGCTGCCGGGGCAGGCGTCCGCCTCACCTTTGTCAATAAGCCACGTGTGTCAATAAGTGAGTGCAGGTGCTCGTCTCCAGGCAAAGCGGGCGGCAGGTGCGTCAGCTGAACATACAAAGGAACTCAGCTGTGTTTGCAAAAGGATTCCTACCAAAACAGAATGGGCTTGGTGGCTAACCCACAACGGCAACCCAAGGTTTTCCAGGTGCCTGATCATGCATCAGCCCATCTTGTGCACAGTGACTTAAGATTTAAACGACCTGCCCCTACACTCCTGGAAAATTATAGAATACAAAAAAATATAAATAAAAATCTCATTAAGTTTCATTGGTAGTCAGTAGGTGTTTCCTCCACTGAATCCAATGCTTTGCCCAATCTAAATCAACTACTGGCACAGTTGGTATGACTTCTGACACTTTGCTGTGGCCAGGTTTGAATTTCTGTGGGATCTGAAACAGTTTTGGCCATGTTGAATAGTTTGTGAATTTTAAAGGAGGTTTCTAGATGTTTTCACAGCAATATATAAAAGCACTACATTTTACAGCATTAACCTACTGAAAAATGCCTATAAATGAGCTCTAATTCAGGTCTGTAACCAATCTTGTGAAATGCACACAGAGCATTATGAGTCTAGATAGCAAGTTTTAACCATAAAAGCCCCTTTATTAAAATACCACAGGCAAAGAACCACTAGGGTATTTCTGCTTTGTCCAGCTGCAGAAGGCTCAATATCACCTGGAATTCCCAGTGCATTTTCTAAATCCAAGCCAGCACCAAAGCCTGGTTTTGATTTTGAAATGAGAAATACCCTCATACTCAACCTAGCATAGGGAGATTCACACAAGCTCTGGTCTGTACTGGCTATGATACGGACCAGTCCAGCTGGAAACCATGCAAAGGGAGCTCCCTGCTATTTTCAACTATCAGAACTACACCTACAGCAAGCAGTGGCACATTCAGCACACACATCCACTGCTGGGCATGGGAGTCCTTTTGCTAGCATGTGACATTTTGGGATTTATTGTCTGATTAAGAAACTGGAAATAGCATACCTGCTTGTACTCTTCAGAGGAAGAAAGAAACAGATTGCTAATGAGAAACATTATAAAGGAAACCCTTATACATGTAGTATTTTTCATTTTCAGAAGAACTTTCTTCTTACAACAAGAATAAGACCTACCTTGCTGTTTATTCACTACATGGGATACCAGATAAGAACTTTTATGTGATCATTCCTGTATCTGCTTTTAATTATTAAAAAAATTCCTTTTAGTCTCATAGCACATTCCTCACTGGTAGGTGACTTGGCAATTCAGCCTTGTAATATTACCATTAAATTCAGTAGACTTTCTACACTCTGATTCATTCTGTATCTTCTTACTCATTTCTGCAATGCTGAGTGGACCAAGCAGTATTTTCAAGCCTGTCAGCTGCCAGGTTCTCAATGCCCAAGATGAGCAGTTTCTGCAACAAACACAGTAATAGCACACTCATGTTCTGCCCCAGTTTTACAAAGTATTTTTCAAACTCAACTTGCCTCACTTGGCAAGAGTACAAGTACAGCTGTCCTGGTCAGTTATTACCATATAATGGCTTGGGTTGGGAGGGACCTTACAGATCAGCCAGTTCCAACCCCCATTAGATCAACACCTTCCATTAGATCAGGTTGCTCAGAGCCCTGTCCAACCTGGTCTTGAACATTTCCAGGGATGGGGCATCCACAGCTTTTTTGAGCAACCTGTTCCAGTGCCTCACGGCCCTCACTGTCAAGAATTTCTTCTCATTATCTGATCTAACTACTCTCAGTTTAAAGCCACTGTGATGCATTTCTCAAAGATATTTCCTCCTTTAGAATTTTTGAAAAGGCAGAAATTTCAAGGTGTCTCAAACCGCCATTAAACAAAATAGTCTGTTTTCTTGATATGTGAAAAAAAATAGGCATCATTCCTGATAGGAACTCTCACTGCAAGAAATGTAAATATTCAGATAATTTCTGAATTTAATGCTGCAACACCAAAGCAGCCACATGGACACACTGTTTCTTTCACTAAAAAGAAAGCCCATTTGTGCATTTCAAACAATGGAAAAGCTTTGTCAATGAAATGTGCCTTTGGAAGAAACACGCTACCCAGGCCACCAGGAGCTAACCCCCTCTTTTGAGTGCAATTCCCTTTCTAAAGCACACTTGTTTTGGGGTTTGTGGTTTTTTATTTCAGCCATCTACTCGAAAATGAAACAAATGTACCATTAATGGCCTAGGAAGTTAATATGTATAACAAAGATTGCATTTAAGTTGTCTTACACAGCCATTCAGAAAGGGCAGTAGAATTTAATATAAAAAGTATCACCTCATTAAGTACAGCAAGATATAACAAGATCATTACAAATAGGAACACCAACATTTTCTACATAAACCCGACACATGGAAAAAAGTTCCAGGAAGTGAGCTGCTAAGTTCAAGATTCACTGGCAGTAGTCAGCACGGGTTCAGCAAGGGGAAGTCAGACTTGAGCAACCCTCTGCAGTGACATGACTGCCAGGAGCTGGAAGGAGAGCAGCAGGCACTGCCTGCCCAGACCTCTGACACTCTCCCAGAAGATCCTGGTTAATGATGCTGGGCAGAGCATGCCCTCAGCAAGGCTGCAGGTGACACAAACTGGGAGTGGCTGACACACCTGCAGGTCCTGCCGCCATCCGTAGGGACCTCTGCAGGCTGGAGAAACGGGCTGTGGAGGAAGAGCCCTGCACACTGACACATCCTGGAGCCATCCAGCTGGAAAAGCCCCTTTGCAGAGAAGGCCCTGGGCTCCTGGAGTTGAACAGGAGCCAGCAGTGTGCCCAGAGCAGGCTGATGGCATGGGCTGCAGCAGCAGGGTGACAGAGGTGATCCTTCCCTTTACTCACACAGGAGCAGTGCCCAGTGTGAGACACACAGACACAGCTGGGAGTCCAGCTAAAGGCACAAAGGCATTCAGGGACTGCAGCACCTCTCTTACAAGGAAAGGATGAGGCAGCAGGGATTGTTTAGCCAGAAGGAAGCTCAGGGAGACTCTTCCCAACACATACCCTCATCTGAAGTGGGGGTGCAAAGATGGAGCCAGGCTCTTGTCAGGGATGCCCAGTGACAGGACAAGGGGGAGTGGCACACACTGGAACCCGTGAGCTTCCATCTGAGCACAAGAACATGCTGTGACTGTGAGGCTGGCTGGCAACTGCAGCAGCTGGCCCAGGGAGACTGAGTGTCCTCCCTTGGAGATCCAAAGCCATCTGGACATCATTCTGGCCAGCAAGGTCTAGATGGCATGGCTGGAGCAGGGAGCACGGACAACACGACTTGCAGAGTCAACCTCAACCAGCCTCTGATTCTGTGAACAAACAAAAACACGGAAGTTTTGAAAAAATGCCAAAGTTTATTTTTTTAATAGAAAAGGTTCATGAACTGCACAGAAGTATAACTTCAGTCATCTCAAAATGTTACTCAGCATTCATTCACACTTGGAAAGTCCCAGTAATATAAGAGGAAGCAAAACAGACTAAGTTGCATAGAATGAATGTATTTACATTCAATTGGAATTAATTTGCACAATAATATTTTTAAATAAATCAAATGCACTTATCCAAACAAAGTCTGATTCAAGGTATATTTTAAGTATATATAAAATACAAATAAAGTCTTTAAAACTTAAATTCTTCGGATAAAACCAATTTTCAATTATTTAAAGATAAGCTAGCTCTAAAGTAGTAACAAATGTAAACATCAGATACTGTGATAAAATCTTAAGGAATAACAGCTTTGTCATAAAGTGCTGGCATATGCTATCAGCTTTATTTTCTAGATGCTAAAAAGTCGTTGTAATTTCAATTCAGGAATATTTTGGCAGAATTTTAAATTACAACCATTTTAAAAACATTCTTTTTTACCTTTATTTACACTGCTTTTTGACATTTTCTTCTTTATCTTAAGTGAACTTTAACTTCTACATATGTATCAAATAATTTGTGTTTTCAACTTATCCAGTTCAAACTGGAGTCCACAATGGTAGAAAAAAAATCAAAATGTCAGGTAAGACTCCAACTGGGAAAAGCCAAGGACTTTGAAAAGTAAGGGTGTCAAGTATCTGAGCACAATCCAACAGCTGTCTCCTGCAAAGTAATTCTGTAATTACATATACAATCAGTACCACTGAGAAAAGCTCCATGAGAATTAATACACAGAGGAGACCTGGTGTGGTTCACTCACACCCAGCTATGAGAGCTTTGTCTCTGCTGAACAAACCTGTTACTTTATTTCACATGAAATTAAGTCTTGGAGAACTTCTTCAAACAAACACAAGCTGAAAAGTTTTACATGCCTTACACCTCAGTCTGCTTTCCACTTGTCAACATGAGCATCCCCCAAATCAAGACAACAGTCCTGAATCCCCCCGTGCATTCTGGTGACACCTTACACTGAATCTGTTTGGGAAAAACCTGATCTTTCCTTGTGTGAAGAGAGATAAAACACAACCTTTTACCACTCATCAGGTTCACCTCTCAGTCATATTCCAAAATGCCAATCTGCCCAACTACAGACAAATCCACAGGCACACTTGAAAAAGATTATCAGATTGTGGTATTTTATTACAGAAAACAAATCCAATTCAAAGACAATTAAATTTAAGCTTTGAGGAGTGGAAAATCTCAAAATATTTTGAAGTGGCATTTACTTTCAAAGTATTCCTAAGAGTTTTAATAAATTCACTGCCAAAAAAGGCTCACAGGCTTTGTTATGATTAAGGGGCTTATTTTATGAGTATTACTTTCAGGTTGTTAAGGCACAACTGGCATTTGCTTTAAGACAAAACTTGACACAGGCATTATTACCTCAGAGCCAGAAACAAGTGAAAGTGGAAGGCACAGAACTTTAAAAAATACCACTAACCAAACCAATTTTAAAGGCTTAAAACAATTGTTAGGTAGTTTGTCTTGAAATACTAACACACTGCAGTCCATTTCTCAGAGCAGATATGAAGCTGAGTAATTATGGACAATTAATTGACAGCAAGATACACTTCTACATTAGAGGGGCACAGAGAAAAACTGGTAATTGCTGTTTCACTGGCAAAAATGGTTATTTTCAGTTTATTCTTTTAACTAGAGGCTTAGTGGTTTGGGGCTCATTTGTGTGGGGTTTTTGAGGGGGGATTGTTTTGGAGTTTTTTTTTAAGATAAGGAAAAACCAATACAGGTAGATTATACTATTTCAGAGGTTTGATCAAAGCAAACCACCCAGATCAAATATTCACATCACCTCATATTCAAATGTAATTTATGGTAATAAGCCAAGGACCATAAGCACAAGGACTGACAATCTTCCTGTTTTCTAAGCCCAGTGTTGCAGAGATCCAACACAGCATAACCACACAGAATATGCACGATAAAGCCCAAGTAGACCAGATCCATAAGGCAGAACTACTAGTGATCCTAGAGGTAAAACAGGTTTCCAAATGGCCCCAACAGATGCACCATAGTCCCAAAACATACCAAATTTAGCCTCTATTCAAAGTGGTGAGAATGGTAGCAAGCAACTCCAGCAAACCAGCAAGATTCAGCTTCCCTTCCCAAAGGGTACTAAGGGTACTCCTAAAAGCATGCATGTGCTGTTTGGCAAAGGCTATGCTTAAACTCATTTGCAGGTTTCAGTTTCTTCACTCTAGCATCATCTTTTGACTAGAACTTGAAAAGTGCAAAAATATTTAATTATATCTTCTTAAAAAAAATAATTCATTTTATTGGTGCAACAACTCCAATTCAAGAGTTAAATCCACTGCCAGCAATGGACAGAAAAGAAGGCACCAGCATAAAAGAATCAAAGTGCATTTCCAGTATGCCAATGCTGCACGAACTGGCAAGCCAGAACCCTTTTTTCACCACTGGAACAGACTATGCTGAATTCATTCCATGAGAAGTCTGTGTTCTACATTAGCACACAAAGTCTGTCATGAAGTCTTGGGGATACTGCAATGAGTCGTCGAAGCGGAAGCGTTTGGAGAGCGTGCTGCTGTCCTCTGGGATGTTCTCCTTGTCCTCCTTGTCACTGCAGCTCCCACTGCAGCTGGATTTTGCACTCCACTCTTCTGAGCACTTGGCTGTGTGTCCTGGCAGCTGAGAGGAGCAGCAAATCTCTTCAGGGCTGCACAGAAGCATGAGCTCCCCTTGCTGCAACCACGAATGGGACAGACAGTCTGCTGCAGTGGGCCTGTCCCTTCAGAGGGAGAAAGGGAAAGGTGCTTGAGTTAATTTCATCAATGCTAAAAAACTGAAATAGCTCTGATGCTAAAAATCCTAAGCAAAATTGACACTGGAGAGTCAATATTGGTGTGTTTGCATCCCTACCTCAGCTGCTACAAAACGCAGTTAAGTATTGGCTACACGCATCTAAATTTAGTTGCTGGTTTATCCTGAAGCTGGTAAGCTTTCATCAGAACAAGGAACATAGTCCCTTGGAATGTTTTCAACACAGTGCACATAAATGGGCACTTGCTTTTATTTTTAAAATAATATGTTTTATACAGACCATAAACTATGAGGCTCATGAATATGCAGTCATTATGCTTTCAAGGATAGCCAAGTTAACAGGATGCCATCAACTCTGACATTTTCTAGTGTTTTAGTCTTGCAATTCATCTGGCATAAACTCTTTCAAAATGCAGATCCTACCAAACAAACCAGACTTAGAAAATTGCTCCTCTGGATAACCTAGTACATTGCTACTGCAAGTTTTAATTGTGTTCTGCAAGTTTTAATTGTTTACTTCCACAGAACTTGCCAGAAAACTGGCTCCAAGACAGCAGAGCCCAGTATTTGTCCCTAACCACCAGAACACAGGAATATTTTTCAGTCAGAAAAGTGTAACTTTACAGAGTTGACTCTCTGAGAACAGACTTTTCCTCTTAAAATTCAAGGAGGTATAGTCATCAAGCGTTGCAATGGGAATAAAAGAAAAGTCAGCTTAATGAGTATATAATGAAGACTCTTGAGATGCCCAGGAGAAAATGAGAAGTAATTGTGACAGAATGTCATCCCACAGGTCCACAATAAGAGTTATCAAAGCAGGTTCTTAATCATTGATTCCTTTTTTCTAGGTGTTCCACAAACATGAATGACAAGATTCCCTCATGATACTGGGGTTTTGTGAATCATTTCAGATCCTGACAACCTGTGCATGTGAGATGCTAAGACAGGAAGGACTCTTCAGACGTGACTTCATATGGAGTCCTTATTGCCTCAGAGCAGCCACTTCCCGGGAATCACCTCCCATCCTCTCCTCCTGTCCAAGAGCCTCTCTCAGCCAGGCAGGCTCACTCCTGGCTCTCTGAAGATGACAAGGATTACTGCCTCACCACAGGTGACCATATCTAGCACTGCAGTCAATAATACCTGACCAGCTCACTTCTCAAAGTTCAGCTACTTTGCAAGGTCTTGACGAGAGTCTGAACTCCCAAAGAATGCAGAGTTAAGGGAGTGTGCCTTACACACAAACAAGTTTTTGCTTTGCATTGGGATCATTTTTAGAACACTGAACAAGGCAAAACACTGCCAAGTATAAAAATATAGTAAGAGAGGTATTTAAGTAAAAAGATAAAGGTGAGTCAGGAAACAAGAAAGCACTGCAAAGAGGTTGCGTTGCCTTTCCAAACTACAATAATTATAGAAAAGAATGTGACCTTTCTAGCACATACTTTAATAAAATCTGATAAAAATCTGTCATCTGAATGAAAATATAAAGAAGCTCAAACCAAAAACACCTCAAAGAACAAGCCTCCCTAATAATAACATTATCTGTAAAAATAATATAAATAATATCTGACAATTTTAGCCAGACATTGATTCCTAAATTCTTCTCAAACATTATGGAAAAGCATAAACCTGCATTTTTAAATATCCAGTCGAAAATACCATTGCATTGTGAAATATCCAACTGATCTCATCAGTGACATTAAGCACATAAATTAACATACACTTTTTCTAGGTGCTCCACAAATTTAGGATTCTTGCCTCGTGGAGGTTGCTACTTACTCTGGATTTTTTATGAGAAGTTTTTGAATGAAGTCTTTTGCAGGCTGTGAAACTGATGAAAATGTTTCTTCTGAATAATCCACGTTAACTTGAGATATATTAAGGTAAGTTTCTTGAACATCAGCTCCCACAAATGGAGATTCTTGTGTCAGCAGCATGTATGAGATGACACCGATGTTCCTGAGATAAGAACACAATGTATAAACCTACTAGAGAACAAAATGTACAAACCTACTAGAGAATCTAAACAAGATACCCTGCATATTTCCTGAGCTGAAAATCCTGACATATCCCACTCTCAGAATTACAGCCAACATGTTACACCTCAATTTTATGTAATTCAAACATGACTGCACATAGACACACAAGGAAAGGTATGTTATGAATATATCTCAATGAAGGGATTTTTGAAAACTGTTTCATTTCAATAGATCCTTTTCTGCCTACTGAGATTGTTAGGAAAAGGCAATACCACTTTTACACAGCCCACTCTTGGGACATGTGGCAATTCTGGATGATAGAGCTGCAAAAAAGACAGACTTTCTAATCTGCATATATATTTCACTGCAATTCTGGATAACAGAGCAAAGACTTAATGAACTTCTCTGTACATTTGACATCTAAGTTGTGTTACAATCTCTTCTAGCTGAGATGTTCCTCCCAAGAACATGAATATGAGTGTCACAGATCACGCAATCTATTATAAACCTTCAGGTGGTTTCTTGATGCATAATAAAAACATTTTTGTGATCTGATAGATCAGAATTTAGTATTCATTACAGTGTGGAAACATGCAGCTCTGGGTTTGCCTTCGTGAGCACAGCATCAATAGGGGTTTTCTTATGCCTTCCCACAAAAGCAGGCAAATAATATGTGATTAAAAAACATTCATGAACAGATTTAGTTACTATTATGAGTTGAAGATTTCAAAGGAGCAACTAGCAACTTTTAACAGTGAATATGAATTAAGATGCTAAAGATTTTATGTTTAAAGGAAACATTTCAAAGCTAGTCTTTAACATAGCACATAAAATTAAAACACCACAAAAAGCTGTGGGTCAATTCAAGGTACTTGTCATTTTTTATTATCCACTCTGCAGATATTTCTCTAAAAATAAGAAGTAGGAAGTTTACATCCTTCTTATAATCTGTATAAAAAATTCTTTACCAATGTAAAAGTGTGGAGGGAAGTGTCCTAGAGTAGCTAATCCCTGAAGCATGTCACCCAGGAGTAAGTAATACCTCAAGTATGTTATCCAGTCACTGTTGCTATTCCCTCAGAACAAACACCTATCCTCCACAGGCTCAGAAGCCACCTGCATTTCCCACTAAGTGTGCAACAGATCCATAAACTCCTGTAAGCCCTGAGTTATATCCTGAGGGCTTCATCCCTCCCATCCCTCCCTTTTTCAGCCAGCCCACCAACAGAAGGGGATTCTTGGAAGCCAGATGAAACTCCATCAGGCCCCTAGATTGTTAAGGGGTCCCACCAAACCCCAGTAAAATGATGATCAAACCTACCACATGTCTGTAGCTGTGGTAATAGGATCATAGTTCAAGATTTCTGGAGCTAAAGAGATGGGGAGAAGAAAAATGCTTTAATAAATATCTTATTCAAATGGCCTTGAATCATACATTACATTTCTGGCATTCTTTTGCCAACCATTATTGTAAGACTCAACATGTAGTTTCAATAATTAGATTTATTATTTCTAAGCCACAAGGTGGCAAAAAGTTATTTCCATTTGCCTAGACACGGATGTTTACTTGGTTCACACCGAAGTGGCACTACATGGCCTGAAGTTTGTCCAAGTTTCAAGATGTGTTCTAATCAGATGCATGCACATACATTTTTCTCCTAAGAGGTTTTGAATTATACAGATTTTAAGGGGAATGTATAAAGCCTTCAGCATGTTAAAGCTGCAACACAAGATGACCAAGCCAATTTTAGGATCAGTGGCTGTTAGCATAGGCTAGGAGCAAGTTATTCACTGCAGAATGAAGTGCTCTTAACACTGGGTGTTGGCAAATCATTAAGGAAACTCGTCCCTCAGAGAGGGCCAAGTGTTAACAGCAATCTTTTTCCTTCCAACAAATATTTTAATCTCATTAAATCATCATATCGAATAACATTAAAGATGTTACATGAATTCAAAGAACATTTCTTTGTGCATGCTATGTTGTATTTCAATTCTAATCTTAACAGCCCATAACACAGCAAATACTACAGTATAAAACTGAGAGCTGCACTTATTGATGTAATTCAGGATTTTTTGGTGTAATATTTGTTGACTACTCTTAAAAAAGAGCAGCTCAAACATGTTGCCTTGTCCTGTGATGTTCTTTATCAGCTTCTAAGTTGCTCAGTGTGCTCCATGAAGTGTTCCTGTTTTCTGGAAAGCCCACATGAGATGTTGTGAAGCAGCCCTTCCATACCGAGATACTCTGTGGTTCCCATGATCTGCCGCAGTTCATTGGAATTCTCAAGCTTCCGGGACATCCCAAAATCCACAATTTTTACATCACCAAGAGGATTGATGCTGCTCAGCAAAATATTTTGAGGCTAGAATAGAAAAAAATTGCATTCTTAATTAATAAAATACAATCTGAAAAAAATGCTCAATATATTAAATGACTCTTCAGCTTCTATTATGAAATACTTATTGCTAAACACTATTTAAAAATATTTAATCTCTATCCTTTTAATCTCATTTTAATATCACTTAATCTCCTTCTCCTCCTCTTTTTAATGTATTTAACAAATTACTTTGATGAACAGAATAAATTGAAGATAAAGTGCTAAAACAAAGCCTGCTGCAGCCTCACCTTTAAATCAAGATGAACAATATTGTTTTCATGCAAGCAGCAAAGTCCTTCAAGTATTTGCCTTATAAGCCTTACAATATCCCTTTCACCAATTCTGTCATCCAGATCTGGGACACACAAGTCAAATATTTCTCCTCCAGCAGCACTGAAACACATTGAAGAATATCTATGTATTAAGTTCAAATTTTTAAACTTTAGCAAGGAAAAATGTTTTTAATAGTACATATTTTTCTAACATATATCTGTAATATCAGAGAGGCTGGGAATATTTTTCTTTTTACACATTTACACTAAAACACTTCATTTAAACACTTAGAAAAGGGGGAAAAATGTGATGATTCTTTTTCTTTCCATATAGCCTGAAACAGCAGTTGAGACAGCAAAAAGCACTTTGACTGGTAACCTCATAATGCTCTGTTCCCTTCAAGCAAGCAGGAAGATGCCTTCCAGAAGTGAGTTCTATCATCAGTCCCTAATCAAAGAAGCCTTTCTTTTCAAGTCAAATCTAAAATGTCTTCCATGAGACCAGTTCATAAATAATTCAGAGCAGTGTGAAGCAGCATGGAAATATCTGTGCTCCTGTGGTTTATGAGTTATTCCTACACTTGGCTGCAGTGTCAGCTGTCTCCTTTCAGGCTGGGTTTGAGCTCATTACTCAGCCTGCTCTGAGTGCCTCAAGTCTCTCTCGAAAGGATGAAGGGCTTCCTCAAAACTACAGATCACTGAGCCTAAACTTCATTGCTAAGTTCACTAAACCCTGTAAAATGTGAGTCTAGTAAAAAGCCAGGTATTGGACAAAATGAATGAACACAGCCACAAACCTGCTGAGGTTATGTGAGATGCCAGTAATGGCTCCCCCCCAGGTGACCCTATGGCAACAGGGACATGAGGGGAAGGGCAGAGGATGCCATGGATTTCAACTCTCACAAGGTTTTCAGCACTGGCTCCCACAGTGTTGCTGTACTCAAGTTACATTATGGTCTGGATGGGTGGGCACCCACATGGGTAAAGAGCTGAAAGCTCTGCAGGAAAGGATTTGCAAAAAGCCTTAGAGCAAATGATATGTTAGGGGTCATCTAGTTCCAGGGGGAAAAAAAGCTTTTCAAGATAGAATCTAGCTAAATTCTTTCAAATTTTCCAAAGAATACATCATGGTGTACAGAGACCACCATTAACATCACTTCAAATACTTTGTACATGAAACTTAGAGCTTAGAAAGAATTAATTTCACAGGCTGTATTTTTGTTCCTTACATTCCATACAAATATGATAGATAATGCAAATTCAATTCCCAAATTAAACTTATTTTTCAGAGCTAATAAGAAGCTTTGGGAACATCTATAAAAAATACAGGATTTTTTTAGGAAATCGTTCAAAAGTCAATTTTAAAACAACAAAATCATTGAATTTAGGAGCTCAAAAAAACCAAAGTAACTTGACAAAAAAATGTCAAGTGCTAACTTGAAGTTCACAGGCATGGATGTGCTCAACCTCTTTGAAATCTGTGTACTTGGAATCAGTGACTTTTTTTTTTTGTGATTTAAGTTGCATCAAAGCACTCAGGACCTTCTACAGTATTCCAAGAACATTATTTCCAGTCAGCTTGCCTGAAACATCCTTAAAGGAAAAAATATAAAGTATATTACAATGAAAGATTAGCATAATGTATACAGGGTACTGTTGCAATTCTTCTGGGCATTCAGGCAACTCATGCAAAAAATTAATATATTGAAAGATGTCTTCCTACAAACACAGAACATGTGATGAAGGCATACTTACTATTCCAACACTAAGATGATTTCATTTGCTGTTTCATAGACTTCATGCAGGTTAACTATGCGGGGATTTGATTTCATTAATTCAAGGACAGCAATTTCATGCACAATCTCTGCTTTGCAGTCTTGACCTCTTCTCCTTTTCTTTAAAAATTTAGCTGCATACTCTTGGCCTGTGGATTTAGCTACACATTTTCTAACCACAGCACATCTTCCTCTACAAAATAAAAGGGAAAACATTGAGATGCAGGAAATCAAAAGTGCATAAATTAACATTAGAAATAAAACACAGCAAATAATTGCAAACAAACAAAAAACTGTATTGGGAAATGCCAGGCTTGGCCTGCTGTTTCACTGTTTCCTGAACATTCACTTGCAGGCACTGTAGAAGGATACTAAGCTAGATGAAGCTGTGGTGAGAGCCAGGAAAATTCCCTTGATACAGCCTAGCTAAACATTAAATCAGAGTATCAGGTTACAGGGACATTCTCATGGTCAGGTCACAGAATAATTTGGTTGGAAAGGACTTCTGGAGGTCCCTAAAGACCTCCTGCTTAAAGCAAGGCTGGCCATGAGGTCTTACCAGACTGCCCAGAGCTCTGTTCAGGTTGGCAAGATACTAAAAAACCCTCAACCTCATTAAAACACCTGCAGGACAGTAACAAACAAAGAAAACCCCTATGAAATGCAGAGAATGAACAGGAAAAATAAAGCACATTTAAATGCATGGGTGGGGCAGGAGGTTTTCAGTGAAAAAAAAATTTAGTCATAAAGAGAATTTCCTTCCACAAACCATGTAGTACTGCTACAAAAATCCCAGGTATCTGCAAAATGTTTCAAAACATCTTAATAGAAAAGCACCCACCACTTAGCATTCTCTTCCTCAATTACAGTTAGACAAAGCGTGTCACTTTATTTCCTAGCCAACTGTTCAGGTATGGAAACAAAAACATATTTTGGCAAAGAAATGTTTTTAGAAGAAAACCACATACCACATAGTTAAAACACCAAGCTGATCTTTGAAAAAATTAGGAGGAAAAATTTGCAGTTTTTTAAGCCAAGTTATAAACTCCTGAAAAAAACAACTTATAGTTACTAATATTGCATTCCCAGAAATGCCTGGTTGCATACATGCAAAGTGTTTTGAAATTGTAAAGAGAAACCTTATTTACAAAAAATGCATTTATTTAAAGAAACCTTATTTACAAAAAAAAAACTTGAAAGGCTGCAATAAACTGCAAGTAAAGCTCTAAAAACAGTATCAAGCTATGTACAAAGTGCACAACCTACATTTATCTCTTCAAAATGAGCCTGTCCACCTGTATTTTTTGTTACCACAGCATACTAAGGACAAACATAATGAAACAGCTCAGAATGAGCTATCTGAGCTGTGTTCTTTAAATTAAATTAAGCTTCTTTACTAGAAAATACCACATTGCTTTACAGGCTTTGCCTTTTTTCTGGTGCAGTGCTTAAAAAACCCAGTACTTAAAAGGAACATTTCTTAAAAAAAACAAAAAGTATTTTTTAAAAAAAAATCTAGACTTCAGTATTTAATCAAAACAGAGATGAACATCGCATGCAAAAAATCAATTCTCATTTGCAAATAACTGCACAAACGTGCCTAAATTATTAAATATTTAAAGATGACTTTGAATCATACTGCTGTAACTTGAAAAAAAATTCAACAAAACAGGCCTTCTGTCATCATTTATTTCTACACCAGTTAGTTGCAGATTTTCTTTACCCTCTTTTGAAAGCACTAGACTTTAGAAGTGAAAGTTATTTAGGCTGATGCAGGCACACTCTTCACCTTAGCAACTATTTGTAAGCGTGAAACAGCCACGTTCTTTCCCAACTGTTAACCCAGCTTATTATTGCAGAGCATTGAAGTTACTGAGCCCAATTTCATAACGCACACAAGTTGGAAACACCCCCCCTCCAGCTCACATTCTCCTTTTAGCATCACATCAACCCTGCCAGCCACCAAAGTGTCTCTAAAATTAACAAAGGGGAACCAGTTCAGTTTCATGGGAACAGCACGATCTTCCCCAGCAGTTCTGGCACATCTTCCTTCTGATTCCTGTGGGTTTAACAACTCTGAAGTGTCAGTGATACCTCCAGATTTGAGATGTAAGAATTTCCACTTGTTCATCAGTAGAGTGCCAATTAAGACAAAAAAATTAAGGCAAAAAATAAGACAAAAAAGTCTTTTAGAGCTGTGGAAATTGCTGCAGAAACACAAAAAAAGTCAGCTCGGAAATGCTGCAGTGACGCAAGTGAAGCAGTTCCCACTCCTGGCCTGCGTAACCATCCCCCCTCAGAGCCCAGCTCCACAAGAAAAACTGATTTCAGGATGTTTTCATATCTCAGCTAGAAACCACAGAAATTTAACTACTTCAAAAGAAGCCAAGCCATGCACACACCAGGGACAGAACTACTTAACCCACTAAACAGAACCTAACCTGCCAGCTTCGTGAGTCAGTGTCTTAAATACCAAAGGACCCAACAGATAAGGGTGTGGGAGGAAGAAATGGGGCTTGGGAAGCTTAAGCAGAGAAGAAGAGAACTATTTACTACATAATCTCAACAGGAAAAAGAAAACTGCAAGTGAAAATTAAAGCATATTAATCCTGTAGAGAGGTTACAAAGAAAAAATGGATTTTACGTCACTCAAAAAGCATTTATACGCTTAAAAACATTAAAAAATACATATGTAGTTAGGCCAGGAGAAATCACAAATATGTTTGTAAAACAGAGCCCTGCTTCAGTTTTCTTTGCATTTTGGCACTTACTTTGTTATGCCTGGTTTTGCACACATAGAAAATATGAAAAGCTCTGTTCTGGAATTCACACAAAATCTACACTTTTGTTTGCTTTAGATATCATCTCACAAGTATGTAGAGTCTGAAAATCCAGCGTTGAAACAATACCTGAGTTCTAGAGGGTGCTGCATATAAACTGCTTCTGTAGAGCTTAGAATTCAAAAGCAGAGCTGACAAAAGTTAAGAAAAGAAGAAAGTTATGGGCTGCAATGTGCACTTCTATAAAAGTGTACCAGATAAAAAGCACATGCTAGAAAAACAGAAAAAAACCCAAGAGAATAATGAAGGCTGAGGAGCTCACAAACCACGTGCAGAAAAGCATCTCTGCTGACAAAAGGAGCTGCAGGTGCAAAGGATCCTTATGCAGCACACCAAGGCACAGATGTGAGACTGACCCGGCACACTTCTCCCCAGGGAGCTTGGAAACATGATCACAGCATCATGTTTGCAGGGCTTTACACCCAATTCTCAAGGTGTGAATGAACCCAGTGATTTCAAAACACACATTCAGACCTGTATGTCTGAAACAGTGCCATAAACACCGAGGGTCTGGGTGCTCTGTTTATTTCCTATTTTACTGTTGCAAACAAGAGCGAGGGAAGCGGGCTGCAAAAGCGCTCTGAAACAGCAGCTTGTTTGAAGCTCAGTCTAACTGCTTGAGGCTGGGAAGGAAGAGGTCTTTGTTTTCTGGGTTTCAGAAAACTCACCCAAACACCTGGAACAACCAACTCAAAATCCTCATTCTTGTCTTACAGTATGTCATCCCTTCTTTAGGCCATGCCCCTGGAATCTATGTGGCAGGGAAAGGAAGATAATCCCAAATCTACATGCTCATGAAAACCCTCCAGATCTCTCTGACATGGAACAGGCTGGCAGCTTATGCCTCACTGTCCCTTTTCCTTGTCCCTAAAGAACCCACTGTGATGCAAAGAAGGGGACAGGGAAGGAGAGGGGCATACTTCATTCTCCGTCTACTACCATAAAGGTTTGCTTCATTGTACAGAGAATTTTCTTGCAGCAGAAATTCCTCTGCTCAAATAAAATAAATAGGAATAACCTTACCTTCCAAGCTCTTTTGATTCAAGCATATAAAAATTGTAGAAGTTATCTGTCTTGATTGGTGTGTGCAGAGATGTGGCCAACAAGCCAGAAAGGCTTTTATTCTCCAGCTTTCTCCTCGACATCGTCAGGAGCAGCAGGTCTCTCTCTTATACCAGCCACCTGCTGAAGCAAAACAATTAAAGAGTTTTGGTAATTCCATAGTTACAGCACGGGGAAATATACAAATATTGTGAGTTTAGGGCTATAAAACTGGAATAGGCAGAACTTTGTTCAGTAGCAGCCTGAAAACAACACATTTAATCACTGTAAAAACAAACCCTGAAAGGAATACTAATGAAGGCATGCTAATTTAATAATGTAAACACTCGAGATAAGTTAGGGTTTTTTTTCTCCCTGGAGCATATCCATAGGATACTAGGGATAAGCTTTAGTTCTAATAAAAATGCTAATAGCTACTTAACTATTAATGAGATGTACCTTTTCTTAATCTTTCTGAAACTCTTCTCTGAATTCTGGGTAAGTTCCACACTTCCCTGAAGTTTACACTTTTAACAGATATTTGTTCCTGGGGGAATTTACCAAAACTCCTTCCTGTTTGTTAACTGCAACACAGCAGGAATAGGTGACAACAGGACAAAGTGGGGTTCTTTTCCCAGTGGGAATATTCACATTTGTTATTAGGCTCACTCATAGCTCCTCCAAGTTTCCTATTTAAGGCTGAGTTAATTGTCAGAGAGAAGCATGAATGGACAAGGTCTTCTTTGCAAGTTCAGATCATTTAGAATCAAATGATGTAGTAATCCTGATTAAATTACCTTAATAAACCAGTAGAACAGCACATTATGAAGATACACCCACCCACACCATTTCTATTACAGTGAAAAAAAAAAACCAACAAAACCAAACCAAATAAAAATACTGGGGTTTGGTATTCATGTTTATAGGCCTGAAGCATCTCTTCAGGTGAAATGCAAAAGCAAGGCAGAAAAAGGTTACTGAAGGATACCAGAAGTAGCAATTGATGGTTTAAGTTAAAAAGCAGGTTAACTTTTATTAGTGAAAAAAAAAATAAATAAGGCAAATTACAATTCAGAGACAGTTAGCAAGCTCACAAAAATACACTTGCAGTTTAAATGAGAGAAATGTACTGTCAGACACTTCTGGGGGAGCACTCAAACTAGTTATGATCCAAATGTAACCCATTACCCATCCAGCATTGTTCACATTCCCATGTGGGACGGAACATGGTTATTCATATTAGAACTATTTTGGATTCAAATCATTGTACATAATTTAGCAGGAAAAAAGACACAAACTACATAGTTTAAAAATATCTTCAAAGTATCATCTGATATGCAGGAAATAGCTTCTTTAAGAAATTATGAAAAGGTCACAACACAATCTAATACACAAGTCTTTGACTCACTCTATAACAAGCAAGCATTCCTTCCCCCCCATTATATGACAGTTTACCATTTAAGAGGACGATTTTGATGTCTGAAATTTTACATGACTCTCCTTAGGGCTGTGCTCACTCGATAACTTTAACTCCTAAACTGTATCTTCTTCCTGCTGTACTTCAGCAGAAAACCATTTGTGTTTGATAACTGGCCTCACTGATTGAGAGCTTACCATTATCAAATTTATTACCACTACCGAGCTTATTACATAAGCTTTCATTGTACATGTTCATTTGTACAGAGCAATTATTAAGAAGAACTTCTGCCTCACGTTGCCTTGACGTTGTTTCTCCGGTAAGACACCACATCTCCTTTTTTTAGCTTAGTATCATCAGGAATAGAGAAGAACACATACTCATAGCAGGCAGAAACCCACAAAGAAGCACGTAAACTACTCAGCAGAATGAGATTCAACCATCTATGGGGAAAAAAAGGCTACCCACTAAACCAGGGAAGTTTACCGAGAAAAAAGTCAGCCCCTTTAACCTTTTCTGAAGACGTGGAGTCCCTGGTGCGGGCCGGGAAGATGTTTGGCAGCGAAGGACCGCGGAGGGCGGCAGCAGCGGGCGGGACCCGGCCCAGTCTCCGCGGGACAGCCCCGACTCCCCTCACAGGCAGCCCCGCGCTGCCGCCGGCGCGACCCGGCACCGGGCGGGGAGGCAGCAGCACAGCACAGCACAGCACAGCACAGCACAGCACAGCACTGCACAGCGGTCCCCCGGGCACATTCCCCGCTCCCCCGCGCCCGAGCACGCTCCCGCTTTCCCCGGCCGGGCACGCTCACCGCTGGCCGCCGCCCGCCGTCCCTCACGGCGCCGCTCCCACTCTCTCGCCGTCTCTCGGCGTTTGAAAGGCGCGAGCCGAGGGCACCGGCTGTCCCAGCGGCGCGAGTGCCAGGCCCCGCCCACTCTGCAGAACAGCCAATCCACGCCCAGCCGCAGCGCCCAGAGGCCCGGCGATTGGCGGGAGCGCCGTCCGTGCGGGCAGCGCCCTCTACCGGCTGCCCGGCCCCTAGCGGCAGGTGCCGTGAGGGAGCTGCGGGTGCCGGGGCTCCGGGCGCTGCGGGGCGGCCGCTCGTGTCCGCACCTCGCGGGGTGCGCGGAGCCGCCGCTTCGGGCCACAAGGCACCGATGGCGCGTCTCGGTCCCGCTGCTGTGGCAGCCAAACCCCGCAGCGAAGGCTCCTCGGTGCGTCCGCTGCATCCCCGAGCGCTTGAGCAGCGGGGCACGGCCGAGGCAGCGGGCAGGTGCGCGGGCAGGTGCCGGTGCTGGACGCCGTCCCGTGCATCCCCCGGGTGGGGAGCCGGGGACGGGAGCCGCGTCTGCAGCGGTTCCGCTCCCTCCTGGTGCGGGACGTGGCGGGGACAGAGGCGCCGTGCGGGCTCCGAGACCACAGCACCGGCCCAGTCCAGTTAAAAACCGAGCCATAAACCAGTCCTCACCCACAGCTGCCGGGAACAGAGCGCTTTCAGACCTCCTGTATAAGCACACGGCTCGCACGGAGCACGTTTGACAATCTCTTAGTCACGCGTGCAAGGGGAAACAGGGTCTTCAGAGCCGTGAGAAGCCCCCAGGGGAAAAAAAAAAAAAAGTTAAAGTTAAAAGACTCCAACCTGTGGTTTCAAAGATTCTTTCGAAGGACTCCAAATAGCCTAAAGCATGGTTCAGAAATAAGTTGAAGTTAGAAAGAGTTCTAAAATAGTTGCAATTTGTTTGTCAAATTGATTTCCTCTGAAGCAATCCAACGAGCTAGAAATTTGCAAACATCCGTTTTATAATACATTTGTCATGAAGGCAGTAACAGTAATGTAGCATAAGAGTTTAAGAGCTGTGTATTTCATTTCAGCAGTGCACCATTAGAGTTACTGGGTTAATTCTGTTTGTGTCATGGCACTGCCAGTGAAATGGCTAATTGCTGTGTTTATTACAGTGCCTAAGTCATGCAGTCACAGCAAGGCTTGCATTAAGATGAAAGTAACATAAATGAAGATAAGAAAGCAGAAAGTATTCTTGAAGAGTCTAGGATATGTCACACCATGTAGCTGGCACACTGAGGTACCTACTGAAAACATGTAACTCCTTCTTGCTTGAACTTCCATCTGGCTTTTTAGCACTTAGAGCTGTGGATATTTTTGACAAAAGCAGTCCAAAATCTTTACTGTCTCCCACAGAGTTCCACCATCTCTGCAGGGTTCCAGATCATACCCTTCCTTTTTCAAATACATCTGTCAAATAAAAATACAACATGTGGACAGGATTGGTTTTGTTCAGAAGTGCTCTTTGTGCAGTATGAAAAGCAGGCAGCATTCCAAACATACCAAATGAGCCACAGAGCAAATTTAAATGATGCCCACAATTAAGATGTTTTAGGTTATTATAGCACGTGGTGCCAAGAAGTAAATGACAGTGCTTATGTTTGTCTCCTTAGCTGCTTTTTTGTCTTTATTGATGCTCTTCAGGATTTGCTCTACTCTCCCTTTAAGTTTTGAAAACCAAGTAAATACCAAAAATGCTTCATGACATGCATGTTATTGTACTCTTGGTTATCTGTTTCTGTAATGCCATGGAAACATGGATGGCACTTAGAGAAGGGTATAATTGACAGGACTCCACCCTGAGGACTTTGGAATTTTACTTACATACACCACAACTGAGAAGGACAAACAAAGGCGGAGGAGGGGGAATGGATAGGCTGAAGGTCACAACAGTACAGGATCACGAACTATCATTATTCCTAATGTATACACCTGGTCTGTGGGATAATTAAAAAATAGCAATTAAAGGTGTTAGCTTCATAACTCCCATTCTTAGTTACTTCTTCTCTGGCTTACCTTGATTATCGATCCATTACAAAGCTGGCTCTTTTCAGCCTGTAGAGGCTTTCACAGAAAGGATGATTTCCACTTGATCAGCAGCCATTTAGCACAGCTGCGATGCACAGCCCCCGGTGATCAGAGCACAGGTGTTCTAGGCAGCCAGCCCTGTGGAAAAAGCTCTGCTCCCTCAAGGAATGCTGGTTCCAGCTCAGGTCTGTCACAGGCTGGTGATGTTTGAAGAGATGGCAGCCTACCCTTCTCAGCAGGGAACTGTACAGTGGGGACAAGCACACGACATTAGGAGCTGCACAGCTGGAAGCTCAGTGTGTCTGAGCCTTCTCCAACTCGTTTGTATTTAATATAGGTCATTTTTTAAAAATCCGATTCCCCCCACGCTAAAATCTCTGCACCACCTTCTCACACAAGGCAATCCTCAGTGCAGTGGGAAATCCCTGGATTCCACCCAGCTGCCTCAGTGTCACCCAGCACGAGCTCCAGGCCAACTCCAGTGTTTACACCGAGGGAAAGCGGGTGACTGTGCACTACGTGGCATCAGTTATCAGTGACCCGGATGAAAATACCTCATGAGTCTGACATCAAGAATGACAACAGAGAACAGATTCTGAAAGGGCTCCAGCCCCAAAGCCTCGCTTCTTCCCACAGCAGGTCTCCTTCAAGGACTCCGGTTAGCTTGCACCACATCTCGAGTAGCAGCAAGAGAATGCAAAATCACCTTCTAGAAAAAGGTTTTTTAAAATGGAAATATGACTATCAGATTCTCCAAACAGTGTGTGTAACACACAGGAGAAGTGACAAGTTGCCATTTAACCATTCTCCTCGGGCTGTGTTGTGGGGGGGAGAACCCTTGCCTAAGAGCTGACTAAAGACCAGTTTCTCTCACTCTAACCACTACCATCTCTTAGAAAAGTAGAAGGAAATGTTTGGTGGGGGCCACTGACTTTTATTAAAGACAACATCATGCATTTCCCTGTGAAAAAGAGAGCTTTCCTGTGTTACAGCCACTGCTGGGAAGTATTTTGCTGCCAGCACTGATGCTCCATTCGAAAGCAGAGGCTCTTCCACGAGGCCTGGGCCTCTCCAATGTGTTCACTGTGGTATCTGGTGCTTTGTTTGTCATAGGGTTTGGTTTTTTTTCATATGTAGCTCTTATTCAAATCATGTTGCATATGGCTGCAGAATCCTTCATTTCCTCACTTCCAAAATCATGATTTGTAATATGCCAGACTCCACAGGGCACCAGAAACCACTTAGCAAAGGAGATGTCAGAAAGACATCTGCAAAAGACAGAATGCTCTAAAGGTACTCACTTCAAAAAGGATGCTACAGCATATTCAGAGGCACAATAAAAGAGATGATATTCAAAGCGAATTTTGTAAGAAGATTTATTTTAATTAAGTGATTTCATGATGAAACATGGTCTTAAACAAAATAGAGATCAGTATGAAAATAAAATTATACACAGAAAATTCTTTTCCCCAAATGTTTTTGAGTAACAGGGAATACAACACAACAGTCCTGTATTCAAATTATGTAAATCTGTGAGCAGTCAAACATTATAGTACATTCCTTGAAGCCAGGCACAATGACACACATTGTGTGCCCCTGTAACACACTCAACACATTTTCTATCTCTTCTCTCTGCCTCGAAGAAAAAAATCTTGAAATGTAATGCAATGTAAATAGGGAAAAGGAGGGAAACCATCTTAATGCTTGAAGCAGGTATTCCCCATTTAGTGTTTTGTGAAAGTCATGTACCAAATTCAGATGAAACTTAAACTGGCTTGTAGAAAGATAGAAAAACTTGGAATTGTATTTGATATACAGTCTTGTGAACACTTAACTGAAAAGTATGGAAAGGATTAAAAAATACACCGTGTTCTACTTAAAGCTTAGAAATAAATATGCACTCCGTATTCTCAGTGCCTGAAATTCTTTAAAAACAAAGAACTTGGTATAAAATTATATCAAGTAATTGTCAAAAATGAGGAAGATGCACCTATAATCCTGTTAGATTCTGGATGCCTGCATCCCCACTACAAAAACTTGTAAAACTCTACACTTTCAAACATGCTGAATAACCCAAACTGTAACCTAGCAAGGGCAGGAACATCAACTGACTTGGGGGTAGCAGTATTCCACACCGCATCCCTCATTACCTTCTTTTCCTCTAAAGATCTCCCTTCCCATACTGCACCAGCCCTTACAAGTACAAATGTTCAGTCAATTATTCAAAAAGCAGCCTTGCTGATCAGGATTCACGGATGCCCTCAAGGCTACGTCATTCCCAGGAAAAACAGCGTGCAAAGAAAAAGCATCCTCCAAATGTGATTAATGAAGTTAATATTATCATAATTCTCCTCCTCCCTGCAATGCTGATAATAAACAGCAGTCTCCTGAGTGTTGCAGACTCATTGCAGAAAAATGTCCTGCTGTATGGAACTATTGAACCAGTATGGTTCAATCATGGGAGTTGTCTTCTCATTTAGGACTTCAAGTTTATATAAAACTCCTACCGTCTCAGTAATCACGTTGCAGGAGAAAACTCACAAGGAATTCTTCCTTTGACTCTCATATTGAATCATCCAATAGTCTTGTCTTTCAGGTAAAAAAAAACAGGTCAACTTTTAGGTACAGAAACCCATCACAAAACCCTCCCACCCTCTTACACTGTATTTTATAATGTCATTAAAGTGTGAATGGAACAAAGACTTGCATCTGCTTGGCTAAAACTACCTAGGTCATTGAGAAAATTCTAATTGCCCTAAGTAAGCTTTGGAAATGCCACATCAATCCTTGTCTTTGTCAAAATGCAAATGTATGGTTCTTACACAACCATAATGCAAATATCAAGTATCTTTAAAAAAACCAAAATCTGCATTTTGACACATCTAAACATTAGGGATTTGGCCCATCACATTGAAAAGGGAAGTCACCATTGGTTGAGATGATTTAACCTTTTGTCAGAAGTGGTATCCCTTGCCAAATGCAAATAATAATAAACAGTCATTACTTGTACAAACAAAAGACCACTTCCAGATACCACCCTTATTTAGAAGCCTTTGTTTTCCTACAAACAGCCCAAATAAAAAACAACCCATTCCCAATAAAACAAAACAAAAAAGCCAAACCACGTAGAAGTGAATTTTCTGATTGTGTACTTAGATTTTCAAAAGCTAATAATCAGTTAAAGCATGTCCTGCAGTTGCAGTAACACCAATGTATTTCAGGATGAAGAGTCATTTTTCCCTAGGTGTATCATCATAGCCTAATTTTCAAGCAGGAAGTGTTCTGTTTCATATCGCAGGGCTCATCACAGCTCACTGTCCTGCTCCCTACCCTCGAAGTGCACTCCTTTTTCTGTGCCTACCCTCAGACTTGTGTTCACTTCAGCACTCCTCCATGGCTGTATCTTGTGTGCTGCTTGGAACTGCCCTGTCTTATCAATACAACACCTACAATTACATTCCTTCTCAGAATTCTTTATGAGGCTTCTGAGACTTATTTTCTTATTCATACAGTAATCTACTTTAAAATTAGTGAGCTCCAACGTCTGACTGCAGTCAGCATGGCAATCAAATATCATGTCTCAGCAAAATCCTCTTTTATTGACCTTATACTGCTGGATGGGCATTTTTAACTATGAAAAATGTAATCCTCGTTTAAAATGAGAGATGTTGAATAGTCAGTGGAGTGTGTCACGAGCTGCTTGTATTGCAAGTAGCAGGCATCACAGCTAGAACGAGCTTGGGAAGAATCCAGCCCAAGGGCTGCATGAGAAAGCCTCCAGCTGTGGAAGGCACAGTGCTCACTACAGGAACAGATCCCCTGCTGCTGTGATTTCTGGATCAGCATCACCTGCCTCACTGCAAAGGCTCTGCACCCACCTGGCCAACAGCCTGGGGCAGCCCATGGGGCCCACAAATTCTGGCAATATGAAACATTGCAAGCAAAATCCCCTGCCTCATTAATTTTGCAAAACCAAAACCAAAAGACATTTTACCCTTGGATATCTAATCAACTATTTTCAAAACCACTTTTATGACTATTTTTATTGAACAGCTCAGTCTTGATGTCAGAGTAACAGTCATCCTGTCAACTCTGGACTGAGGGAGCTGCTTTTGAAAGGAAATCCAAACCCAGAGTCTTACTGTGATACTACAGCTACAGTCAGTGCAGGTGGTCAGCAATTGTCTCTGGGTGACTGTAGGATTATGTGCAATGAAAAGGGATAGGATGGATGGCTTTGGAAGGCAGCCCAGAATAAGGGAGACCAGAGTCCTGTGGAGTTCTGTAGGTCTATACATTTTAAAGCTAATTGATGTCAGCACAAAGGGATGTTAAATTAGTTGAACAATATACCTCCTGAGTGCTTAACAAAAGCCTCAAAGTAGGCAAGGCTTTTTCTAACACGGGCTCATTGAGAAGCTTCTCAAAGTTCTGAAAACAAGAAACAACTACAACCCAAAAGATAAAGTTGCATTATTCAGAAGTTTTTTAACGGGTGAAAGGACTGAGAGCAGCATAGCTTGGCTCCCTTTCACATTCATAGTTTTGAGAAATTTGTAAGATTATATCTCTAGTTAAAATTTTAGTATAATTACTCTGCAATGTAATCTGAAAGGAAACAAGTTCCAAGTTCAAATTTTGAAATATTGATTTAGGGGCTAATCGATGAGTGTAGCAACTATTTCACATAGTCCTCAGGAGGTATTTTTAAATGCATTTTGAATACATACAGACACTTCAATGGATTGTAACCATTCCAGGAGTCCTTGACTGGCATCCTTTTACCAAAAATCAGGAGGAACCTTTCTAAACAGTGGCCAGAAGGTCAATCATACAAAACAGAATTATCAAATAATCATGATTTTACCTTAAAATACCTACAGCATAATATGGCTCTGAGCAAAGCCTATGAAGTAAAGTCCTAAAGGAAAATATTTAGCAAAAATACTACATGTTTAAGTAAAAAACATTTCATAGCAATGAACATCCCAAATAGTAGTAGCCTAATGCCAAAATTAGTCAGTCTAAAGCTGAACAGAAGCACAATGAGGTTCATGGTCTATTTGGAAGACATGCAAAATATAAACCATCTTTCCTTGTGAAAATTCTGTGTTTGGAGGGTCAGCATTGCAATTCTGCATACTGCTAAGTGCCTTTACAGTAACGTTATTATTTCCCTCTACTATTTACCTAACGTATATTTAGTTTTCCAGCAAACAAGTAATTTCAAATTCAACCTCCAAAATTTTTTATTGTAAAATATTTAGGCAAAAGGTTAAACTAGTCCAACAGCAGCCACTTTGGTTGCACTAACAAAATTGTAAAGAATTTTTTACTTAAACTGATGAGCCAGTCAACCCATAGCATTTCTGCAGTTCTGTTTTATAGTACATAATTGAGCCAAAACACAAACAGTTTAAGGAGCCAGCTTTGAGTAATTCTGAAATTTTGCTTGGAATTCAATTGCTTGCCTAGAGAAAAAAGGGTGAGAAGGGGAAACAACAGCAGATGAAAGCTACATCTGCAATCTTATGACTGGAGATCAACCTTCAGCTCAATTCCCGTTAGTGCTAACAGGAATACATTAACCCTCCACATAAGAAAAGTGGCAGGAAAAACAACACTATTAGTATAACTTAATGCAGATAAGTTTCATTCACTGAAAATAAGTAATTTGCTTTATGCTATGGGAAATGAACTTACACTGGCCATTCAAACACAGCTGCTGAAGTTTCCCTGATGTGAACAGGGATTCCCTCAGCCCAGAGACAGCATGCTTCAAGCAGCTCCATAAACCTCTGCAGCCACCACTGCAGAGACTCAGTAAACATCTGCAATTAATACTGCTGAGATTACATTTAACAACCAGATGATACCATTGCAAATGCTTCAGAAGGATTTTTTTTTAAAACTTTTTTAAAGGATTAAAAATACATAAGAAACCACAAACCTCTTCTCTTTCCTATAATTTTACACTGAGCAAACTACCAGTCCGGGGCTCTGCCAGTCCAACTCCTACCAGAAGCTCTGTGTGATGTCCTGCCAGGGCACTGCTGCCGAGATTTTCAGTTTCCCCGAAGATTACAGCTATTCCCCGCCCCCTGTGACCCGGGGCTGACTGCTGCCATGTGGAGCTCATGTGGTGCCCCTGAGCAGGCTTGCCTGGGAACGCAGAAGAGCTCACCCCACATACTCTCTAAGCCATATTAGCATTTTTTATGGTAAAGTCAGTTCAGGATAATGAAAATGATGTTTAAAAGCAAAAGGAGGCAAATATTTGATGAATACCACGGAAAAACAGCAAGCAGGGAGTGGGTGGGGAAAAGGTCTGTATTGAAAGGCTTTCCTGTCCTGCCTTGCCAGGTGCTGCTGGCGGTGTGACAGAGGTGGCAGATGGCTGTGCCCTGCTGCTCTGGGCAGACACCACTCCCCTCACTGCTGCTGGCCTGCAGACTCTCAATGGGTGACTGCTTGCTACAGCAGGTGCAACACTGCACAACTTCATTACTTCCAAGTTTTTGTGGTGTATTTAGGAGTGTTCTAGCTATAACCTCACTGCCAGCAGTGCCAGGTGAGCAAAGCACACATCTGCTGGGCTGGGATGCTGGACCTGGGGAGAGGGGGCCTGCCCTGGCACGTGGGGGACAGAAGCCACTCTGCTGCCAGCCTGCCCAGGCTGCAGTGACCTGGGAGCTGCTTTTTGGCTGGTGATGTGTGGCTCCACTTCCCAGCAGAGCAGGAAACATGGGCACCTCACTTCAATTCCTGCAGGGACGTCCCCAGCCAGCCTCTGTGTGACGGAGATCCTGCGGGTTTAGTATGAGTTGTCATCGGCTGAAGGGATTCTTCTGTCACTTTTTTCCTTCCTAAACGCAAAGCTCCTTAGCACCATCTGGAAAAGCTCCAAGGAGATACAGAGCTTTGGAAAGGCTCCCCAGCCTCGCTCTGTGTGGACCCTCATCCCTGCTACACTGTGTCATAAGCAATAGCATTGTGGTCGCCTGCTGCAGCCAGCTGCAGGACATGAAAGCTGGCTTTCCCTTGGGACACATTTAATGGATATGGCTTCTGAAACCAAAGGGAGAACATTCCAAGCAGTTGCCAGGAGATGTGGGTATCTGACTAAGCTCAGGCTTCCTCTCTTTTACTCCCTCCTTGCTAATCCCTTAGAGCAGCAGCATCACTTACACCGTCACAAAGAGCCAAGTGCTCGAGGCAGCACAGGGAGCTGTACCCAGCTGACACCTCAACCTTCACACAGCGCTTTTCTAGAGTCCCCCAGGGGATGTTGGCAGCACAGGAGGAAGCAGCAACTTCTCCTTAGTCTCTCTTGGCTTTAGTGCTACAAAGATTCTGGATTTTTTAAAAATTTATCTATTTTCTAACTGACAGCTGCCCCACTCGTGACCCTGTCACATCTTTACAGAATATTGGATTATCATGGCTGATTTCAATTATTTTTACATGCATAAATACAGAACAAATGGGTGCAGTAGATATATTTAAATAAAAATTGACAAGATGCATTTATTGTTTCAGTTTTGTACAAAAGCATAACTTAAAAGGCAAACTAGTATAAACTTACTTTGTGCCAAATATTTAAACTTTTCATTCCAAAGAGTATCTGGTTCAAAACTTCTAGATACAGTTTCCACCTGGGAAATCTCTTTTTTAAGACCACAGATAACACAGTATTGTAAAATGAAAATCCTGTAGTCCTTCAACCAATCAGAACTTGCATTCTGCTCGAGTGCCAGAATTTTAGCTACTCAGTGAATGGATCCCATGAAACTTGAGCCATGCTGGAGTGACCTGCTGAAAAGTCAGTTTGCCTACTGCTCATTCATGTTCTGAAAAGAGATGTGCATTAGGACCTGTGACATGCAATCTTAGCAAAGACTGATAAATATACGTGTAGAAACAGGGTGATGTGTTTGGATTTTTCTCTGCTACTTCATACCAGCCAGAAGTAGCCTAAGAAAACCTAAGTTACTTAAGAGAGTCCCAGATGTCATGCAGAAGCTCAATTATCCTTGAAATAAAAGAATGCTTTCCCCCTGATTTTGCTTTTCCTTTGCACATGTGACATTTCCTCAGTAAGTCTGAAGGGTTTTCTCAGTCACACCACAGCTGCAGCTGCCTTCTGCCTCGGAGGGTGACTGGCAGTCTCTGCTGACGACATCTCCAGGGACGCTCGCCTCCGCTGGAACAAACCTCCCACCAGAACAAGCAGGACACCTCCCTCAGACGCCCCTTCAAGAGCCTCCAAAGCGAGAAGGTTACTTCAAAAGCTACTTTTCCCACAGAACAGGGCTTGCTGTGCTGCAGCACTACCAAAGGGGCTAGCACAGCGCTGGATTCGTGTTCTTGTCATCCGGTATCCAAGCGCAACTCCTGCCATTGTAAAATGTGGTGGATGCAGCGCGTGACGGCAGCTGCGCGAGAAACGGGGCACAGCTGCACAAGTGTTCCACAAGACCATCTGGAGGAAAAGTACCAAAAATAGAAGCGAGCAAGCCTCGTGTATTTCAGCAAAATTAAGCATAAAGAAACTGGTGTCCATGCAGTGTTTGATATGCCATAGAAACTGCTTCAAATAACATTGGATAAGAAAACTATTTATCAGTGAAAATGCAAGCTTGGACACTACGAACAGTTTACATCTTGTAGGTGTTCACTGATACAGGACAGTGGCATTATGACCAGTGGCTCACCTTAAAGAAGTTATTCATGGTTTTCCAAATGAGCTAGTGTCTTACAGTGCTGTACAAATAAAAAGTTGTGGGGAGCATATGAAATATCTGTATTAAATTCCACTGCATTAAGTTATCCAATGCATGAAAAATGACCCAGATGCATTTAAAATAAATGCATATTGCAATATCACATATAGTATTATAAAATTATTACTTATGTGCACAGTCCTGATATCTATAGACATGGCACTGTGAAGAAAGCCTGGTTCCTAAGCATTTTTATAGATATTTGATAGTGATGCAATTTGCTATCAGTCAGATCATAATGTCCCTTCAACTTTGGTACATTCAGTGCAAAATATTTTCGGGAGTTTTTTTACTCTTATAAAAATAAAAGGCATTTTTTTCCCCTGGAGAGTGCTTAAAGAATAAACACTAGCAGAATGTCTGTTCAAGCATGGAAAGTGACAAAACAGAAATAACACTTTTGTTTGCTTGTTTCCTGTTTACACTCTAAGAAACATAATATAATGAACCTATAAAAATAAACAGAAGTCACTGTGTTAGGGTTTTTTCCTGATATGCTGTGATAAATTGCTAGTTTCTTCTTAAAATAGTTTCCATGCAGTATAAAGCATAAAATCAGTCTTATTAAGTTAATAAGTTCATTGTAACAGCTCATATTTTGTCATACACACCACTGGCAAATGCATTTCCACAAACCTCCTCAATGCACAAGCCGTTGTTACATCCTTTGCTGCTGACCTTCCTTCCAACTCACTTCTGCCCCAGGAACTCGAGCTCTATGGTGTTCCCCAGGCAGGCACTCATAGTCTTAGGTAAAGCAAGTGTTGGATATGCTGTTATAACATATGGCATAAAGTAAAGTACCTTCATGAACTAAAAAAAAAAAAAAAAAAAGAATTTATAAAAGTTCAGCTGTATGCTTTTTCGATAATTTACTGGGTAGGTAAGGGACTGAATGATTTCACATTTTGACTTCAATTTTCTATTGAACAACTCTGATGAAATCCAGTCCTTGGGTACATGTCAGTTTTGCAGTAGCCAGATGGATCACAACATGGCATCACGTTTCTGGTTTGCTCAGAACATAAACTTAAGAAGTGTAGCCATCCCAAAAACCCATGGATTGCGAGACTTGGCTTTCCCTGCACACCAGGCACACTCTAGTTTCACTGTTGAGAATTCTGCCACTACCACAATGCTTTTTAATTGCTTCACAAGCTCCTTCGTGGAACCTCATTATTTGAATTGCACCATGAAACAATTTTCCTCTAGGAAATCCAATACAAAAGTTCATTCATTCCTTGAGAAGACAGATCCACAAAAGTCCAATGAGCTGGGCACTGTGGTTTGTGTATCACTCAAGTCCAAAAGTACTTGTCTCTTCTACTGCTGTCAACAGTTTTTCATATAACATAGAGAATGATGGGTAAGGGGGAAGGTCCAGACGATTGAAACAAGTGTGAGCCCTGAGGGGAAAAAGAGAGAGGAGGTGAAGAAGTGCATTATTTGAAAAGTTCAAAAGAGAACACACAGATTGGTATGTGCTTGAATAGAGATGGGCAGATAGTATTCTTTTAGAAGACTTTGTTCTGTCAAATGATGTTTTCCAATTGAACAGGTAGTGAGGTTTAATCTACTTTTTTCTCATTAAAATAAGCCAGTAAGAAGCATTTATGAAGCTCTTTAGAAACATACTGACAGTCCAAAAGGCATGGGATAAATTTGATACATCAAATGTGCACGAGAGAAAAAAATGATTTGGCATGGTAGAAGTCAAACAGTCTGGTCTGAAATCTTGGCTTTAAATGTGTCTTCTGAGACGTAGCCTTTCTTTTCTGTATGGATGATACTTGAATACTGTATTTGTAATGATAAATAAGATATTTCCACACATCTCCACATCTCTAGGAAACACTCCTACAGTGGTAAAAGAGAGATAAATTAGATGCTCTTCCTTCTACAGTTTCCTCATATGGCATATGGATGGTGTTGTTGAGGAGTACTGCTTGTGCTGATATTCCCAATGGACATATCTGCCCTAGAGGCCAGCAGCTTTTGGAATTACACAAAACCACGCAGGAACCTCTAGCAACCACCCTGCTTTCTTAAGAGGGCGACCATGCGATTTATTTGTCAGTTTTTGAAGTCCATCTGCCTCAAGTTTGTTGATACACTTGGAACTGTCTCTCAAATCCTCTTCCAGGGAATGAAAAGGGAGATATAACAAAGATTTCTCTTCATAGTGGAACCATGGATATCATTGCCTGACCTCGAGCCATGGTAAGGATGGTACTTTCTAAAACACTGAGGTGGATGAGCCTGCTCTAATGAAATAGATAACGTAACTATTAATGTGATGGGATCTTGAGGATGAAATGATGCAAAGAGAAACTGGAAGAGGCATCTCTTCTGCTCTAAAGCTTTGTAACAAAGCCTCTTTTTAGATTGATTTTTGAATTTTGGCAGGTCTCTGTTTACAAATACTTCAATCTTTTGCAATAAAATACATCATAGAGTTATTTATTTAAATTCAATCCAGCTGAAAACCAAACTCCTCCTGCAGTGCCCTGCCATTCATCAGTATGATCTGTATTATGCATAAATATGTAACATGTTAATGGAAGGACTGAACAAGCTCCCTCCTCACAGCAAATGCAACACCTCATTTAACCTACCCAGTCCCAGATATCCAGTTGTCTACCACAGACCTGTACAGACTTCCTCTGAGCCAGAAAGTACTGCCTTCCATGTGAGCAAATTCATTAATTGCCACTTCAAGTGCCTCTCAGCTCCCAGCTAGAGGAATGAAGTGGGTTAATCTCACTTGTTAAAAAGCCTCAGAGCCCATTACAAACTGGAACTCATTGAAGCTGAAACATCCACTCAGTTACAGCCTTGTAGTGTCATAAAAATATCAGGCTGAAGATATGTATACACAGCACACAAGGTCACACCATTATTATAAACACAGTCCAAACACCAAATATGCAATCACTTAAAAAAACATTGCCTTTAGCACCCTCCCCAAAGCCAGTACCCTTAGAAGAACACTGCTGGTATATGCTGCCTAGCAGAGATGGCATTTCTCCACTCCATATTCCAAGGGGTCTGGTAAAATTTTTCCACCCAGACATCCCTCTGGAGCTCCTGGAGGAAAGCTTTCTTTTTACTCCTCCTTTGCCTTTCCAAAAACCTTATAAAATAATATCATCATACAGATTATATTATTCCATTTCCTGCAGAGTACTTAAAAAAAACTGAAAATACTCTCTTTTGAAGAAAAAGACTGATTTAAGGCCGGCAGCAACTGGAACTCAGTGATCCCTTGAATTCAATGTAGAGTGCTGAAGAGTCTTAGGCAATTAAGAGCCTAACCACATGCTTCTGCTCCATGGGGCTGACAGCCACTCATTAGAACTATGGATCATGCTGTGTGGGCTGTAAAACCACAAATTATAAAAGACACAGTATATAATTAGCAAGGGATTCATTACGAACTGGTTTAATAGTAAGCTGGCATGTTGTTTACATTTATTAAGAGAACTGAGTTTTATCTTATTTTGAGGGCAATTTTGAAAATGGAATCACTTACTGTGGAAAACCAAGTAATTAAAAAAGACAAAAACAAGACCTTTGTCTTCTGAGGCGATGCAAGCTTTTCCAGCCCCAGCACACAACTTCCTAAGTCCTTGAGACAAACGTGGTTTTTTCCTTCTGGGTAGTATCTTCCCATTCCAACATTTCAAACCACATGGGCACTGACTGTTCATCTTCCTGGGCTCACATCTTATGACAACATAAAAACCCATCTTGGTTCCTAAAGTCTAGGTTCCCAGATTCCCAATTAAATTCCCCTCCATTTTGATTACCATAGTAAAAGAGAGTGATTTAGGATTAAAATGCAGTAGTTAGACATAAATATAATTTCCAAGTGAATCATCACATGAATGAATAAATAATGTACAGCAATGAACCTGGAACCAATTTCTCAGCATGGGAGTGAATTGAAAGGGTACTGGTCCCTTGCCCTAAATTAGTCTAATCTGCAACACAGTGTAAAAGAAGGAAGTAGAAGTGGCATTGGGGCAGCAATAGTTAAGCTAGACCCACAGTAATCAGTCTTTCCAGGGCATTTTACATGCTACCTAATTAGGGTCAAAGACAGCAATACAAGCTGGGCAACCTGACATGTGCCTCACAGAAATCTCACTATTTGGATTTAGCAGAGCTGATTACACAGCAGTCAGAACAGTGGGAACTAGGCAAACATCTAGTGAAAACTTTTGTGTTTACATTCACAGCTGCTTAGGCCACAGTCACATACCTAAGTGACTATCCTAGCTGCCCTTTGTGTCTCAGACCAGGAAGAAGAGATGGGGATGGGTATTCTTATGTGTTTTCAGCACTGCAGTAATGTTTTTAGAAACCGAGGAAGAAACAAAGTCCACTGACCTGTTAAATCCTCACTTTTGCCACCCGAGCACCAAGCACTATCAAATTTCACAGGCACTCCTGCTAAGAGGGCAATTTGCAAAGTACAACACTGCTAGGAGTGAGTGAAGGTGCCTTAACATAAAAGCTTTAGTTATCTGACAATCAGCAAGAGTCACAGAGTCCTAGGGCAGCGTTCCCAGCAGATCCAGTGATGTGTTTACACATGCTGGGCTTGTTTGGAAACCTCTTGAAAGCTGCTACTCGGGGTTGCAGTTACTGATGTGTTACCTGCAAGCCAGCAGTGTTTGCACAGGGAGTCTCAGAGGCTGCTGAGACCCAGGCTGAAGCTGCACTGCATCCAAGAACTATACATGTAAAAATGCAAACAGTGCTTTTGGCTTGGGGCTTAACCCATTTCAGCACTAACATGGAAGAGCTTTCATTTTTTATGAGATCAAGGTTTGCCATGTGTGAATACCAGGAACTGCTTGCTCATGATGACTGCAGGTGTTTGTCACACACAGTTGTTTTTATTTTAATTCTCACATTTGTATGGTAAAAACGATCCAGAGAGACAAAATTCAAATGTTTGCTAACCAAGGGAAGGTGAGGTAAGTGAAATTTCAATGAATGATACAATGTCTTAAATGTGAGGAGCTGGCACTTCCCCTACACTTGATGAACAGCACATGATAGCAAAGATTCTCAACATGTTTCTCCATATTGCATTTTTGAAAGCAGTTTTATTCTTCAATTTATCACAACCAGGGTTCTGCATAACCTCTCCAGAGGAAATTCTGAACATCCTGTTCTAGCTGGTCCTGACCTTTTCCAAGCTCTGCTTGCAAGCACGGGAATTTCAGCTTCAGAGACTATATGGAAAAAATCATGCAATCTCTTTTCTTACTTAAACTCACAAAAAACGCCCCCTTGAATTTTGAAGTCAGAAATTATTTTTTAAAAAGTCACAGCTTTTACTTTTTAAACAGAATCAAAGCTAGTCCATAGGCCAATCATAATCAAATTATAAAGGAGACTTATTGGGCTACAAGATATTACTAGGTCCCTAGATGACATTTGATATGAAGTAGCAATTTTCAAGATTTGGATTCCTTTAATCCTTAGTTGCCTGGCTCTCATTTGTGCTGTAAACAGGAAAGATGGCTCTGTTTAAAGGCCACCCCCTGTGCCTGTGGATTTCACAGAACCACTTCTGTGTCCACGACCTTCTCCATGCAGTTCTGATGGCAGCAGCCAACCCAAGAGACATTTCTGCCTCAGACCTTGTGCTGGAGGAAAAGCCTACAGGTTGTTGGTCAGAGAGACTCTGAGTGTCTCTGACAGCCACCCTGTGTCTAAGATGTGAGACTGAATGCAAGTTATTCCTGAGGCATCTTGTTTATGAGGAGTGGGTTTATGATTAGGGTTGAGCTTCCTCCACGGATCAGCCCGGCCCAAAGCCGCCTCCAGAGGCTGTACACAGCATACTAAAGCTGAGGTCTGATTAAGCAGAGTTAGGCTGCCCACACTCCACACACTAATCTGTGTCTAACCATTCCTAACCCATTCTAGAGGCTGCAGAATCACAGAACTGGGTGAAAGACAATCTCCCTGCTATCAGTCTCACCACAGCAAAGACAAGAACCCGTCATGTTTTGTCAATGAAGAAACCAAGCTGAGGGTGGTTTATTCATCATTCACATTATTAGTCTAGTCCGGACATTGTTGCCATGGACCTTTGAAGAGAACTCTTTTTTTCTGCTCCAAAAATTGGAACTATTTTTTTTTAATCTTTTCATCCTACTCCTCTAAACCTGCCCTACCCAATATAAATTGCAAGGGCTTGTACAACTCAACTCTTGCTCTCATATCCTGGACTCTCCCACCATTCCTTTACCCTCTTCACCTATTTCAATTTATCTTACTTGTTCTCTTTGAAATACTCATCTTCTCTTGTCTCTCTTGCTGCTTCTCAAGTGAAATTACTCCCTCCTATTCTGCACTCACAACTTGCCTCTTCAGTATTTGTTAACACTTGACATCAGACTGAGCATAAAAATTGTATCACTAAACTATACTATAAAGCCTGTGTCTGATGCAAAAAATATGATAGCAGCTTTCAGTCAGACATAGTCACAAGAGCTATTTCATTTCAACTCATATTCATTTTTGCTCCTAACTTGTGAACTGCATGTTTAGTAGGTCAATCCTTGCACATTTAACCAAATGTAATAAAGAAAGTCAGAAGTAGCTATCATTCTAAGATAATTTTCCATGAGAAAAACACTACAATTTGGATGTCAGCCACAGTTACACTGCCTTGTCCAGCTTAAGAGAACAAAACTGAGTTCAAAACAAAATGGATGCATCAGACACTGCAACAATGGGGAAGGAAGTTTGCATGTAAGGGAAGGTATATTTGCATATTCAGTGAAAGCTTGTTAATGTTTGTCCAACAGCTGATCTGTTACCCCAGAGAGTGGCCCTGTGAAGCACCCTGGCATTAGAGCCCCCAGAGCTGTACCTTGGAAGAGCAGTGATCTTCCCCCACTTCTCCACGCAGAAGCGCCTGGGCCCGTTGCTGCCCCGGAGAGAGGCAAAGCCTTCGTAGGGAATGCTGGACGTGCCTGTGACAAACTGGCAGCACAAACACCCATCAGGACAGGCCCAGGCCTGCACACAGGGGCTGGGGGGGACACAGCAGCACACCCACCACAGCCCAGACACTTTTGGAAAAGCATTTGCAAAGCAAGGAAATTCGTGAGGCACAAGCAATAAATGCTACTTTACATGGAGGCTCAGGGCAAGCAGACCATTTCCTGGCTGGGTTCTAGAAGAGGCAACTTAGCAAATTAATTTCCTCCAAAGATTTTCTGCTGCATAAATATTGTAGAATAACACACTATCAGTATCCAGTTACTCAGACTTAAGCCTAAGTGAGTTTTTTGCTGCTGTTTCCTGCATTAAAGGGAACTAATACAAAACATAGTAATATCTGGTGGCTTTGTGTTATGCCTCTCTAGCTATATGGATTTCCTCTGCTTTATAAACCACAATTAACTACTGTAAGAAAAGGACAAAATTCTGAAGGTTAGATATGCCCACTGACATTTGCTGAAATACTAACTGGTGAGCAGTTTTATCTACAACCTGTCATGATCAGACCAAACATGGCTTTTGACAGATCAGAGATTACTTAATTTGTAATGACCTGGATATTATAAAAACTTCTGACTAACACATGTGACAGGAAGATACAAGCAGACATTTCTGTCTCTCCATCAGATGAGATGTTCCACACTGCCTTTTTACAGGCTTTTAAAAAATACTTAAACAGATTCAAAAAAGAAAATTCTTCATAATTCAGTGATCAGATAAAAATTCTGAATTGTTAAAACCAGCAGATTTCATATTAGATCAATAACATGGTATGGTCTGCAGTGGAGGTTTGTCTGTTTCTTTACAGACAGGATGGATGTAACCTGAACTTTAATAATTTAACTCAGTAGTAAACCCACATGTATAAATATCCTTCTGTTGAGAAATTCTGTCCTTCAGCAGCAGGGTGACGGAACCTGCAGGTTTAGTGAAAATGGAATTGGACTGACTTTAACGTTCCTATCATTATTTTCTAATTTGAAGCCTTGAACTTCCATCTAAGCTTTCTCCTTCCTAAGCTGTATAAATACCATTAACATTTCTACCTAATGACATAACCAATACACAGTTTTGCTTTTCTATCTTTAGGAGTCTTAATGTACTTTTAATCAAACAACAGTAAAGGATTATTGACATTAGCCATTGTATCTTAAATGTACTTTTAAACTTAGAAATCTATAAAAATAGCTTTGAGCTTCTGTCACTTGAAATTATTACATTTAGCCTCTGACTCAGGCTATTCCCAGTAGTAAGCATCACCATAATTTCTGGATATCCTAAACCAGGATGGGGGTATTTTGGCATCAAATTTTAATTATTTTTACACAGATGAGCTGATTTCTTACCTGTAAAAGTCTTAGACGTTGTTCATTGTTGAACCTTTCCACAGCAGCCCAGAACCACCGAATTACAATGTGATTGTCATGATAACCTGTTAAAACAACAAAAGCCTTTACACTTTCAGGTGCTATGAAGGTGGTTGAGGGAATAGTTAGTAAGCTTTTCCTGGTTTGGCCCTAGTCACAATAATGCCATATTCTTTATCCAATTGCATCAAAAGGCAGAAGGTAACAGAGAAATACTCCTAAAATGCTTAGAAATCCTAAAGGCAGAGAATGAAAAACAAGAGAGATCCCTTGTGCAAGCATTTCTTCCATTAATCAGTCACTAACAGGAATGCCAGTTCTTGAAATATTCCAATAATGTGCTATTTATCTATCCAAAGCTACAAATTATGCTGCAACCATCTCTCTCACAGTATCTCACAGTTCCCAAATCTTCTGTTGTTCTCAAATTATTTCAACTACCAGCCTGCAGCCACTGTGATTGCTTCTAATTTCATGTCAACTGTGAGTTGTCTAAAAAAAAAAGAGGAATATCCAACTAAGAATGGCTACCATTTCCATTTCTCTCCCAGGTCTGTGAAGTACCTCCAAGAGTGGAGCTGAACATGGCACTTTCTGTGGAGAAGAGTGTTCTGCCATGCTGTCTCAGCAAGAACAGCCAGGGAAGAGCTGCAAGGGGATGCAAGGAAGCAAACTAAAATGGAAAAATTACCTTCTCCTAACACTAACTTAACCAGAGAAGCTCAAAAGTTACTATAAATGTATCTCATGGGATGGTTCTTTACTGTCTTGAAAACTAGGTAGATCCAGAGCCCTCAACACTGTCACTGAACAAGTCAAAATTCAAGTTACCTCCTCTGTACTCTGTATTATTTCTCCAATCACTCAAGTCAATTTCTGCTGTTCCAGCTATAACCAGTTCCAGTTCTCTGGCATCAAACACAGAGACCAGTCTTGCATCAACCACCTGTGAAAGGAAATAAAATGAATAGCAGCATTTCTTCATGTACTGAGTTGTGCCTCCCCATAAAATCTGCTACTAAGGTATTTACCAGGTATCATTTCAGTATTTCAGAATTCAGGTTTTGTCTTTTTAAACAAACAAGTCTCAGAGACCCAATGCAGAAACAGAGCAAGGATTCAATGCTAATCATACAGTGACTGAGAGTATTGTCCAGTGCAAAGTAGATACATAACCATAGTCTTTATATAAATTACTAAAAAACATTTTTTTTACACTCCCTTCCTCTTCCAATATCTGCAAGGGCACTACTGATTACATTTGGGATCCCGTATTTTGGAAATGTATACAAGGAGAAAAATATTTTGGAAGGAGAAAGAAAGTGAATTTAATTTTGGAGCTTTTTACCTCATAGAAACCACGAACTAGACTTTCTGTTTGTTGTACAACTCCTCTCTCAATTCTCCATTTCACCATTCTCTCTATGTATTCTTTCTTGTTCTTTTCAGTGACTGGGATATTGGCACCTCCTGGTTTTAGTTCCCGTTCTGTGATCTTAGGACAAAAAATGACCAAGTGACAACACAGTTATTATAAAGACAAAAGAAGGAATTGTAATAATTTAGATTTTTAAGCTGAAGTAATTCCTCAAAATCATTAACCAAGCCTGACTAGCAAACTGGAATATATGAAGTAAGAGAACATACAAAAAATTATTTTTAAAAATAATAATAATATTTTAAATTCCATTTAGTCTGAGGAACCTTCATAATTAAATTTAAGAATAAGTTGAGAAGAAGAAACAATCTTTACAGTGACTAAAGCATTGAAGTTTTCTGAATAATACCTTAAAAAAGGTGTTGTAATACCTTTGAATGGCAACTTTGTTGCAATTAAACTCAGGTAAACTACCTCTAGCAAAGCAATCCTAAAGTCTGATATTTCAGATACTCTCCAGAAAATCTCTTTAACCAGAAAAATATGTTTGACCTGTCACAAATATTAATTCCTCCTTAGATTTCAACATTGGTTTCACCAGCAGGAATTTTTTAAATACAAGTTCAAAGCAGCATGGAGGGACACTCGTTCTTCTGTCCAAATAAATGTTTATCTAGCAGCAGAATGCACCAAGGAAATGAAGAAACTTGCACACCTGCCCAAAAACTTCTTCATTTACAGTAAATGTGAGGTCTAGGATATCGTGTATGTCATTGTCTTTCATCCACTGCAAACTCTGGTGAAACTCTTCATCCAGATACTCCAGGTCACTCAGGTCACAGAGTCTGACAGAAGAAAGAAGAAAACACACAAATACAGATGATGGCAGCAGCCTGTGCTCAGTAACTAAACTCAGACAAAACAGACTGTGAATGGGAGCCAAGAGAAACATTAATAAAGAGGACAACTTCAAATCTCTGTTTATTTGCCTGGTAACAGCAGTTATTGTAAAACACAAAATAACTCCGTAAATATACAAAATCCAGAATTTAATTTGAAGACACATTGCTTCTTAATGGTGAGTCTGCCCCATGTTTCCTGAGAAGCACATTTAGGAATTATGAAAATACACAGATTGAAGAGACAAAGAATTCAAATAATAAAAGAAATTTTAAGATTTTTTAAACAAGCAAGCAATGTCCTTTTTGTTTATGTAGCTACACTGCCTCATCTCCATCGTTTGTTGAACTGCTTAGACTTCCAGCTTACCACATACTTACCATACTTTCCCTTACCTCATTCTTCTCACTAAAATGATGCTGCTAGCATTTAGGTGTTTTAAAAATGTATGTGCAGTAGGAATGGATTAATTACTCCCCACTACTAGAACATGCAATGTTTTATAGGAAAAAAAATGCTTCCAGACTTCTCAAAACCAGCTTTCAAATAAAAACTAAAGCACCTTTAAGCTCATGAGGTCTTAGGTTCCAGACATGCTGAGCAAGCACAGCTCTCATTTTTTCAGCCAGAACAGAAGCAGCAGTTCCGGAAACTAAGTCTGAAGTCTATCAAAGCACAGCTCCTCAAAATGGAGATTGCCAACAATCAGTCTACCTCTGAGAATGCATGGTGCAGTCTAAGTTATGAAGTGATTCATATCCTATCCTGTGAGTCATTACATGACAAAAGAATAAGAACTTTATTAATATCTGGAATAAGCCCACAGCACTGCATTGTACATCTTCAAATCTAAATTTTTGCAGAAGAAAGCTGGTAACAGGGCTAAAAGAAAACACAAGGTTCTCATACTGATCACAAACAACATTCTGAGGTAGTGGAAACAAGGAAATTTTTCAAAAAATTAATGGATTGAAATAATTTTATTAGATCACAAATAATGGCCTGTCTCCATTGTCAATACAGCATCATAAATAATCCATACACAAAATGGCATTACTGATGGGGAAGGAACCAAACAAAAGAGGAGACAGAACAATTCTACTCACATTCGGAGGAGGGCTTTATAAAAGGGTCTTGTAAAAAAGGCATCCAGCAAATACTGATGTATCAGAGCAAGACCAAGAATTCGACCACTAAACCTGAACCTGGAAGAGAAGGAGTTACAGTCGTGATACTGAAACTTTGTGGTTGGTACACTGCTCTGTCATCAAAACTTGCATGTATTTCCAAACAGCATTATTAAATCAGACAGCTATGTCTAAATTGTGGTGGTTTTGTTTATTTCTTGGGTTATTTTAACATTCTCAGTAAGGCACAGGGAAAAAAAAAATAAATAAAAAGCGCAAGACTGCAGGGTGTGGAAAATCCCTCAGATACCTAAGTTACAACTGCTCAAAAATGTTAAATCCATATTTAACCCAATCAGCCCCTGCTGGAGCAGCCACTTCATAAATGCATTATCTCCCAAAATGATAGCCACTGTCTATTTTTATTTCACACCCCTACAGTATTAACTTGTTTTCATGTTATAGAGGGGCCAAAGGTTCTTCTACTCTTTCCCTGGCTGACAGCTCATGCTGCCTGTCTTTCCTACTTACAGGGGCTCCTTGCTCCCTCTTCTGACTGTGGTTAAGGAGTTCTATGTATATTTTCACAAACAGTGCCAGAATTTTTTTTTATGTATTGCAGTGCTCTCCAGCCCTGTGTCAACAGGACTGAAATCTCCTCTCACCTCTTTCTTCCCTTATTATCTTCATTTTGTTGGATGTGTAAGGAGGAAGTTTGCCAGGGGTGAGATCAAATGGCAGCAACCTTGAAAAAGGAGGGTCTTTGCAAATATTCCCATGAGAATCAAGATCCATTGTGGAAGCTCTTCCACAACTCTAGAACTAGATTAAAGTCTAGTGTTTGTTTTCAAAGTAAATGTTTCTTGAACTTTCTGTTTATGTATTCTTAACAACATTTTTCTTGGAAAAAATTAGGGCTTTATTATACCTGCTTGTACAATGTTTGCAAGATGAGGATGTGACATGCAGAGCCTTCCCCTTTCCATGCATAAATTGCTTGTCACAGCTGCATTTTCTGAATTCCCCCTGGGGCTGTACAAATTCAGCACTCTCTGAAAGAGATAGGGGTCATGCCTCCTTCATTCCCCAGGTCTCTGGTCCAGCACTGCAGACGCCAGGGATTAATAAAAAACGTTGGCAGAAGCTGCACAGCATATAAAGGTTTTCTCTCACCTCTATGCCAGGCTGTTCTGCCTTTCCAGTGGAGACTTGAAGTACTGGAGTTCAACACGCAGGTTGCTTCAACTAACTGAACTGCCAACCAGTTAATTTTCTTTTCATTTGTAAAATTAGTAATGAGATTCCCCTCTGATACTCACTCTTTATAACTGGCCTTCAAAAAATAAGAACTCAGTGCATATCTGTCCTACAGAGATGAGCACTTGTCATTCCACTATTAATGTAATCCAACTACTTACACAGCAGAATTCTGTTAATAGTCACAGCACAGCTTTACAGATTTATGGCGATGCCATGGCTTAAATCAACTGAGGCTGATTTAAACTGGCTTATAATTGTAAAAATAGGATTATGCAAAAATCCTCGATAACTATTTCAGAAGCATGGCTGAATGTACAGACTCTTTCAAAGCTGTGTGATCAGCAGTCTCCCCACTACTCCCAATTAAGATATCACCACAGATTTCCTTCCAATGGGTATGCTGGGGTTTTTCCACTGAGGAGATCTCTGTACTCTTTAGGAAGACTCAAACAAATTACATACAGTAATATGTGCCTGAAACCTCCCTTCATCTCCTTAGCTGACAGCAAGTCAATGTGTTGTTATTTTTTCTTGTTTTTTTCTAATACACAAGAGGTTAATACTGGTTTCATGAAATGACTACTAATGTACAAGAAATGCAGGGAGTTGTGTTGTGAGACAATCCCATGATACATGTTCCAAATTATAACTTTGCTGACCTTGTGAGAAATAAGATCATTTAAAAACCACAAGAGAAACCAAAATCAGGGAAGTCTAAAGAAATGTAATTATTTTGCTGCTGGTTAAAAAGATCAGATTCTGTGTTACATGTCTGAGCAGATTTGAGCAGTTGTTCTATAAGTGGGAATAACAGAATGTGTACCTGAAAAACAAGAGAAAAGAATTCTTACCACTCATGGTGATTGTCTACGAAAGCAGACATGGGACTTATTTGTACTGTGTAGGTATCATTGGCTGAATATTCAAACAAACCATAATATGGATTGAAGAGCTCCCTGGACACCAGGAAAAAAAACTCTCTTGATGGTCCACTGTAGTCCAACCTTTAAAGAGAAACCTGACATTACTATGAAGTAAGAAACTTTTTTTTTTTAATCTACATTCCTTACACTATATTTTGATTAAAATTTCGTAAGATTTTAACCAAAACCCTTATCCGTGGAGATTGCCTAATGCAAAAGTATGTGGAACTCTCAAGGGACTGTACTAAAATGGAATGGCTTGGAGGACTGGAATGAAGTTCTCCATGTGGGCTGCACTCAGAAAAAAGATTTGGCTCCAGCTGTAGTGGCCTCTCTGCCACAGGAATATAACTAAATAATTTGGGGTGGCCGGGGTAGGGAGGAAGAAAATCATGAAAAGAGCCAAAATCAGACTTATCTGCATCTGACAAATCAACAATGAAAACAAACAATGGTCATATTTTGTCTTTGCAGACTGCAACCATAGGACAATTGGAGGGATAATATTTGTGTTTTCCCTAGCAATATAATCTGAGATTACTTCAGTGATTTATGTTTCTTGGTCTAAATTTTCTTGTCTGTCTTCCAAACTTGAGTGCATTTAAATGTCTTTTGGAGAGCGCACTTCCTTTGTTGGGTTTTTTTATTTGTTTTCTACTTTTTTTTCCCTATTTCAAGATTCCAGTTCTAATGAATCTAAATAACCCCTTCTTCCTGAATGATAAACAAACTCATTGCTGACAATGCACTGAGACTGAATTGTGCCATTACTCTGCAGGTCACCAGTGAAATGAGTTAGGTATGATATTAATGCTCTATTAGAGTTGGAAAACAGAAAACTAGGAATTTTCCAGTGGGGAGCAGAGAATATTATAATCTAACAGAAAGAAAGATACATCTTTTATAGATAAAAGATTTAATATTTGACTCAAGTACTAAGACAATGCACAGACAGAAGTACCACAGAGAAAGTCAGCTTTCATAAAGAACTCCTGCTACAAATGTTTTGGCTCATAAACTTTTACAGAAGATAACCACAAATGAGAGTTGGTTTTGAGGATGAAGTTGTCAGAGAAGTAAAGCCTAGATGCCATTATCAAGCTGAGGACAAACCCTCTTTCCTCAGCTGAATAAAAACCTTTTTCCCTTCAGTCACTTGGAAGCATTTCACTTCTGTTAAGCTTCAGCAGTGAAGTACTGAAACAGATCCTTACCCTGGCAAGAAGGGGTAGATTCCATCAATAAATTAGAGAAAAAAAAATCAAAAATGGTATGATACCATGGACAACTGTTGGATCTTAATCTTGGCACAAATGCCAGGATCAAGTAAAGGGTCATCTGCAAGACTCTTGCAAACTTCTGGGATAATCAGACACACGAAGAAATCCTGAGATAGAAAGGAAACTGTGTGCTTGACTATCAGCCACTTCATACAGCTCCCTCTGTATGCAGTTACTGTGAGTCACGTTAAATAAATCAATCATGAGAGTCCTGCACTGCCAGTCAGATTTATCCTACAATTAAAGGCTTGGCACAAGGGTGAGAAAACTTCATACGAGAGGTATGCAACCACACAACAGCTGCAACTGTGGGGCATTTGGATATTCAGGAGAGTAATATGTTGTTGGCAACATGACTCATGTCTCCTAGGAAGCACCATTAATACTTCAGATTTACCACTCTTAAATGCAAAGCAGCTTCTCCTAGTAGTTCAAAGAACTCAGGAAAAACAAGGAACCATATTTTTTCTATCTAAATTTTTGTAATGTATTACCAAAATGAATGAGTGCATAAAAACCATTAAATGAGCATCACAACTGATGAGTATAGAAACTGAAGATTTGAGGAAGATACACATTATGAGACTTACGACAGAAATCACTTGAACAGCAATAACCATGTCTGAGTTGCCCCACTTACTATTTTATATACTAATAAATCAATAGGTACTAGAATGTTGTATTATGCAAGTATTTCCTTACCTATTACTTTATGACTTATATCTCTTTACCAAGAGGAAAAGAAATGCAAAAGCAAACTCCTACTTACACTCTTAAAAAAGGAGGAGCAAATAGGAAACAATTAACTTTCAGTATTCCTCCTCTCCTCCACCCTGACCTGTCTTTCTTCACCTGGCCAAATGAGTAGCTGGATGTGATACATATCTTTGCACCATCTCTGATGAAACAATAGTGTTTGCACATATCGTGTCTTCATTAAAAATACAGATGTGTAAATAAAGGACTGACGTCATTTTAATTTGACTTTGCTTCTAATTAACTCATTCTTTTCCATTAAGGCTAGAGTCTCATGTAAAGCTGGATATAATGGGGACAGGAGGTGTCACCTCCATTTCCAGGTCACTCTTCATGTTGTTGAGTGGTGAAATGCAAAAGTCTGACGTCTGATGAAAGGAAATGGTGTATCTGGATCAATCTCTATCTCATGTATGATTTTAAAAACCTCCCTTTCATTTTTAAATCTGATTTGAGGCTGTAGGTGTGAAAGTAAAGGCTGGTAGGGGCTGTGTAAAGCAGGCCTTGCTCCTGCATCCCCACCCTCCTTTGTCAATACAGCATAATCTCATTGTGCACCAGCCTTGCCATTCCAGTTCTGAGCTCTTCCTCAGACAGCATGGTGATATTATTTATATGAACAAGTCCACACTTGGCTCTCAGCTGTAAACATTCTTTAAGACTTCACTGGATCTTTATTAACACTCAGTGCTTCAGGGTGAACTTTAAACAAACAGTAGGATTTAGAGGTTTTCAAAGACATATTAATTGTATCTAATCTTGTAGGAGATGTTTCTATTACAACTTTGCATTTTAAAGACACACACACTGCATGGCAATAGCCCATACTGCAGCATTTCAAGAGCTGTGCTGCAGTTTTCTGAATATTATGGAATAAAAATTTGATTGTTTATAAACACATTCATGAACCATTTCAACAACAGACAAGTGGGCTTTAAGACCTGCCAAAGGGGGCACAAATCAAGAGACAAAAGCAGCAAATAGTACATTGTTTCAGTTTCACTTGCAAAGGAAATCTAACCACATCTTGCTTTGCAAAGCACATCTCACAACCTGTAACACATTAGCCTTTTGTTAGACACAAAATGAGCATTCTCTGAACGTGACTTTGAAGCCTGGGGAATATTTGGGGTTTTTTAACAACTGGCAACAGCCCAGTTGCTTTTATTTCTGATACAGGCCCTGGCCTGAAGAGGCAGTGAGCACCTCCTGTAGCACTGAGGGCTTTCTGCTCCCAGTGCCTCAGACTGGGGCTAAATTAAGGACTGAGCCCATAGTCTATTCTGAAAGCATGCTCCCAATTATGAATAACACAAGAAAATTGTTTGGTTTTTAATTTGCTTTCCCAGCAACATTCTGAAACACACACCAATTATTGGGAAAATTCACATAAGCATTCATATTACTTCTGCAAAGGCAGGATATGTTACACTGCAAAATGCTTAAGAAGCCATCTTGAACAGCTGTATTTCTAGGCTTGTGTATGTGGCATTTCCTGACCACAGTCCTTCCTCTTTTTACTCTAGACAACATGTTTGCTGAGAGAGGAGCTGCAAGACACTGTGTTCTCAGGCCACAAATACTTCCCTGTTTTACTCACCCTTCTTCCCCAACAAATGTGACATAGAGTTTATTTCTCTGCAGGTCTTTTCTTGAGTAGCCCATGATCTGGTTAAAGGCATCTTCTAACAAGTGATCTCTCCTGATGATTAATCTGAAGGGCAAAAATATTTTGAAACAGCAATTTGTGAACATGAACCACATTTGGAAACATCTATTTACACAGCAGGATAGTAACCAGGGTGATTTCAGAGATACCTGTTTCTGCTGGAAAATTTTATTCAGATCAGGAAGCTCCTGTTGTCCCTCCAATGCTCTCCCTTATGTTTTATTAAATGTCCTTGTACAAAGAAGAGTAGTTTTGTTTTGTCTACCTTGGTTCTTCCTTAAAGTCTTAAGCAGAAAGGTCCTAAATCTGGAATTTCATTAAGTCTGAAATTGTTTTGTAAAGCTGGGCCCCTAAGTGAGTTCAACTGTGAGCAAGAGTCTCATCTTTTCTGTAAAAATTAATCTCTTAACCCAGAAAAAGATAAAACCATGGAAAATCACAGTATGGTAAATCCAGAAACACACATCCCTACGTTATCCTTGTGTGATGGCACAAGTCCAGAATGAATGGCAATTATTTGTACAAAACCCCACTGAAAACGCAATGTACCTTCTGAACGAAAAATTGTGAAAATGAGGAAGTGTAATAAAGACCTAAAATAAGAGGTGAAAGAATCCTCCTTACTTAAACATTTTATCCTCTGCCAAAAAAATGTGTTTAATCAGTTTCCTGAAACGTCCATTGCTCTATATTCAAATACTGCCTTCTGTGTGTGCCCATCAGATGGCAGCTGCTGCTGCCTGCAGGAAGGCAGCTGAACCCACCCCAGCTCCTGCAAAGCCCCTCTGGCCCTGCAGAGCTCAGTGACTGCACGGAGCCATCCTGCCGAGGACATGCAAGGGGAGAGCCAGGAACTGAGCAGGCACCTGGGCAAAGAGAGGACTCAGGCAGCAGTGGAGCTGTGCTGGGCCCTGCTTTGAACAGGTCAGCGCTGTTGCCTGGGAAAGCAACCCAGGGAAAACTTCCATTCATGTGTCAAACTGCAGCTTAAAAATCTACAGTGTGATGGCAAAGAGGTCAGGGAAGAAAGGACAGGGAAAAAAGGGTGTAAGAAATGGAACAGATTATTACAGGGAGCGAAAGCTCCACACCAGTTATTTGCCCAAGAACTCAGGACAAAGCTTTCATAGATAAGGCTTTAACTGTTTATGATTTCATTATATTCTAGGCAGACACTGCTCAACCTTTGCCTCTTAAGACTTGTCTAAACAGTAGCATTTTAATCCCACTTCAGTTTTGCAAAAATTGTAACAAGCTCACATGAATGAAGTCTGAGCTTTGCAGAGATTTCCGCAAAAATAAGAGAAGTGACTGGCTGAAAGAAAAAAAAAATAGAAAACCCCTTTTTTATAATAGAGGAAATGATTAAATTATGTTCTAGTGCCTCATGGCTATGAGTTTGACAAGTGGCACAAGACTTGGTAATTTACAAAATTTTGAAAGTATCTTGTGAGGACAATTTTTATACATAACAGCACATAATCACATGATTAGCTAATAAATGGAGGGAAGACCTCACTCCAAGTACTCTACCATTCAGAGTTCTAAAATAAAAATATTAGCAGTTTTTTAAGGCAATCCTTAGAGTTTAGTACCATTTAATGTATGAATTCTCTTTACTAAAGAGGACAGGCAATGATAGCCTGTGCTATCAGGACAGGCAATGATGTACAAAAGACATGTCTACCTAATTTTTTTTTTAGTGGAAAAAAGATATGAGAAAATATAACTGTTTATATCATAATGGAAGAATTCAGTTGCCTCCTGCTCTGCAGGCCTCTTCCCAAAGTTCTTTTTGGCACTGTATTGGTAATATTGTCTGTACAAAAACATAGTTGGAGGAAACACAGAGGTGCTCAGAACTTGCTGTAGCCTCTGCTATGAATCACATGCTGGCATAAAGTCTTTTATTACAGGTTTTATATTCCCAGAAATGCCTGGGTAACTGTAACATCTGCATTCCTTCTAATGGGAAGAAGCTTGCAGATACGCGAGACAAGGCAAGCTGCCTGAAAAGAAATCCAGTTTCATGAGATGCTTCAACCTACTTCAATTTCCCTGGGCCTTGTCCATATCCTTTAGTCTCCAACTTCCTGTAGAAGTTCCTCAGCTTGGCTTCAAAGTCTCTTTTGTACGGAGCTGGAGCTCGGGCATTGGCACGCTGAGTACCTGCAGGGAGAAACAGGCAAAGAATGAGCTGTGTGACATGAACTGATGGACGTCCCATCTGCTACTGGAAAGACTCCTTAATAGCAAAAGGTATGCATGGTATGTGTTTGGTTTAGTCACCTTTATAAAGAGTAAAAGCTGCATATCTTCAAATCTGCTCTGCATCCAAGACTTTTTGGTTGCTCACTTCCAATAGTATCATCTTTCAATAGTAAATCTTAAAAGAGCAAATCCAGGTCAATGCAAAAGATGGATTTTAAAAACAGCACAAACTACTAGAAAGACTTTACTTTTTGTTTTTCAAGTACACTTTATGTCTAACATTTATAATAGTTCATACAATAAATGTTCTGCTCTTGTTTTAATATCATCAGAAAAACAACAACTCAGAAATGAAGCAAAAATAGGCTGGACTCTGCATTGCCCATGTTGACTACACCAAGAGGAAGAAGGAAAATACTTGGAAATTCTGTACTGGAAGTTTTTCCCTGGGGAAGTAACAAGGAAGAAAAGTATAGGAAGAATGGAAAGACTACCAAATTTAAGCTTGTGGAACTTCTAATCTGTGGCTGCAGAAACATACATGATGGCCATGTAAGTGAATTTAATTTTGACAAACTGTTTTTCAGGATCAATTTCTTAAAAGCAAGGAGAGGTGAGATCTGTACACCAAACAAAAAAGGCATACCCTATAACTGCATGTACAGTATATACAAATCAGGTGTTTAGTCTCATCTGTTCTGAAAATGGCCATCATTAGGACTTCCACTGCCTCTCTGGATAAATGACTTCCACCCATTCAATTGTGAGGCAGGGTGCCAAGGAGGCAGTTAAACGCCTTCCCTGCGTGGCTGTGTAGACATCCTACACAAAAAATTCGGAGGATGTTTAAAATTTTTCATGCCCTAAAGTACACATAAGTTGCCAACTACTTCTCTGGAACTAGTGGTCACCTGTAATGCACTGAAAGCACAAATGAACAGTTTAGCAGCACTCTTCTGCAGAGTTCCATCTTTTAACTCAGTTCCTCATGCAAGTTTACTTTTGGCTCCCTGCATGAAGCTAAGCCAATACAGAAACATTGATTGCTACCGTGGGGGGAGGCATGGGAACGTAAGGTTTCAGGTAATACAAGAGAGGAGGTGCTTCCGTTCAGCCTGTGGGCAGAGACAGGGGAAGGACAGCAGCCACAAAGCCCACGGATCTGACGGAAGAGGCAGAAAAGGTGACAGCATATCCTGCGGAAGTGGGGGATGGAAGGAGCTGCAGAGACTATCTCTGCAGAGATCAGAGAGAGCCAGTGAGCTCACTAGCAACACTGAATGTCATTTAACAGGTCTTTAAAAGACCTGTCCGACCAGAAAGACACTTGGCACTTGTTCCAGGCTTGAAGTGAAGTGTGGGAGGAATAGTAAATATCATGGAATCTGCAGGGCTCCAAAAGGAACATGAAGAATCCCTCTGAAAAAACAGATCATGGTCATTGATTCATCTATAGTGGTTTTCCTCTTTTACTGAGAGCACCAAGAGCTTCTAAAGGTACACTCAGCTGAAATCTCCTGAAAACTTACAGAAACAGTAAAGAAGCCTTTTAACTATTGGCCTTTTCCCTCTCTTGTTTGTTTTGCTTTGGGTCAATCGATATACAAAAATGCAGTCACCAGAAAAAGGCAATAAAAATATACTTTAATGTTAACCCCTCAAGGAAGCTGGGTTTTTTTGAAGGGTACCACAAAACATTAATCTGACAACACATTACTTCATGGTTCAGAGATCAGCATCATAATATTCTGTCAGCACATGACAAGTCCTCACTGCAAATCAGATGCATATGCCAAGAAATTCCTGGGCAATTATAGTGATTACTTCCGCCTTGGGAACAAAAGATGTTAATGGAAGAGCTAAAAACCACCAATGATGTGATAATCATAGTTGATTTTCAAAGAGGTTATATTCTAAAGCAGATATAAAGAGTAGCTTCGTGACTATTCATCTTTTCCAAAACAGAAAGTACAAGTGATTGTGACTGATCTGAACAATGGATCCTTAACGCCCCGCCTCGTGCAGTGCAGCACAGCCAGCTTAGCTGATGAGAAAAAACAGAGCCTCCATAGAAACACGGGCTATGTACAATTTCTCATCAAAAAAGTCATTTGTACACCAACACAAACGTGCATGCTTGCAGACCGACAGGGAGATTCAATGGTCTCTCTATATTTTTCTATGAGCCAGAAGAGAGATTACAATTTTAGGGGGAATGAGACTAAACCCATCACTGTTCATTATCTACTATCTGCTGCTACTGTGAGTAAATGAGAATATCACATGTTAAAGTCTGAGTGTATTTTAAAATTACTTTGTTGGAATGAAGCTATGCCCAGCATGCTTTGGTGCACATACCAGTGATTAAGAAATCTTAACTCTGAAAGCCAAAACTGGTTTTATTTATAAAAGACTGCCAGGTTTGCAGTTGGAAGTAAGATGCATACATGCAGATCATTCCCTTCTTTTCAATAAAGGGAAACAGTTCTATCTAAACCATATACATACTGAAAGTATTAATAAATGTGAATATTATACTTCACTGCTTCGCAGAATGCCATAAGATCATTAAAGTCTTCAGATAGTTTCTTCAGAGAGATCTTACAGAGGGGTCCTTTGTCCAACAGCGGGAAAAGCTACCACATGTTTATGAATGCATTTAATCTGATTCCATGAAAAGGCAAAGCTTTTTATTACTGTGGACTGGGAAACACCCATGAAAATCACAGTTCTTTTTCTCATAAAAGTTTCTTGTTGTCTGGAACTACCTAGAGTTGCTTACACCCTTAATGTTCTCTATTTATCGATATTTTTGTTATCAAATTTGTAGAAATCCCCTTAAGCCACTTCCAATTTGTTTATCTATTATCTTGAGGAAACTAAGCATAGCAGCATCTATCAACATGGCTTTCAAATGGAACTTGTCATACTTGAAACAATTTAGTTCTGATCTGCAACTCAGTTAGAATCTGAAATATCAGTTCCTTTCCATTCTGACATGAATATCCAGACAGCTGCAGTATGCTATGTTTTGAACTTGTGTTAAAGTATAACAAGCTGGCTTTTATACATAAAATTGTCCCTCGTTGCCCCACAATCCCATTACATTGCCATTTTAATGTACAGCTATTAGATCCATGCTTTTAATTCTCCAGGCATCAGGATGCTGGCACAAGCAGTCACTTAGTTGTTTCACATCAGTGAGAAACAAGTCTGCATGTTTTTTTACAAGTCAGAACAAAATCACAACCCCTGAAGTTGCAATACACCCAGCAAAGCATCTTGTGAGCCCAAGGCAAAGGTTCAAGTCTGACAGTCAAATGCAATTGTACTTGTTGACTTTTCTCAAAAATAGTTCTAGATCTTCGTCTTATCAAGGATGAGAAGTGGTTTCATGGAGCCCCTGCAGAAGCTTCGCCTGAGCACCTTACCTGGAGAGTTCTGAGGTGAAGACACCGGTGAGCCTCGTGGGGACTGGCAATAACTAGGATGAAGTAAGGCATGTGGCGGCACATATGACATGATTTCCTCCTCAAACAAGCTGGCAAAAAGGAGAAAAGAAGAAAGAACATGTTTATTTGAATCATTGGCATGTTTCACTTTCTAGGGATAAACTTCTATTTATTGACCTGCTTTCCTTGGTAGTCACTTACTTATTTCCACTGTGCACACTTAGAGTGCTACAAAATATTTTATTGCCATTTCCTCAAGCAGATTTTGAAAGTACTGGAAAGCAGTAATTGATATTTGGGTATCTGTTCTCAAGGTTAAAAGATAGTTAATCAGCCTTGACCCCCCCCTTTTTTTTTTTTTTTTTAATGTTCTCATTACAAAGGGGTGAATGACCCTATTCAGAAACATTCTAAGCCTCCAGGATTAAGAATCAGATCTGAACTTGTTAAGCGTATTGACTGGTAAGCTTCTTAGCATAACATTTTATGTTTAATAACACTCCTGGTGAACCAGGTATCACATCTAGTGTGTTCAAGCTCAGTTACTTCATGCTTCATCTATTATTGATACACAACTTTTTAAGTGAAAAAACCCAAACTTATTTTCCAGCCTAATCACTGCATCTCTGTGTCTGTATGCATGCATATACATATTAAAATTTCAGTCTTTTCCCAAATTTGACACAAGCAAATCCAAAAAGGGACAGAATATCTAATGTCAGAATGGATCTGGTATCAAAAGGTATTTTGAATGTGAAACATGACACAAATAAACTGCTGTGATAATACGTAAAAATTATTTCCAAAGATTGAGCTATAGAAAGAACTGCAAGCCAATCTTATACTATCCAATGCAATGAAAACAATGTTCAAATAAAAGATGTTTTTTACTAAGTTCACCAAACAAATATCTAGACTTTTTTTTACATGGACTTTTTTTAAATGGGTCCTTTCTGACAGTTCTTTTTGCAGTCATGGCCATGTGATGTTCTCCTCCAAGTTACACATAAAAATCTTAAAAAGTTTTTTAAGAAACAATATTTACACTTCAGAAAGGCCCAAACATAGATTTAAAATTAGATTTTTTAAAATAGCTGTAAGAATTTGGAGATCTGGGGACCAGAAAGGATTATTGTTATGCAACCCGGCCTCAAAATACAACTACTAGTGTCAATTCTGTTTCACTAGATTCAATTTTAATGGTACCTGTGAAGTTTTTCATGCACTTTTACAGTGGATGAGAGCACAGTATCAGGATAAAAGGGTTTAATTTTAGCAAAAAATCTGTCTGATTTATTGAGTTAATAATTTAAATGAAAACTAGTAAAGAATCAGCTTCCCATTTCCTGAAGTCTGTAATATTGTCTTTACTAAAGAGGACAATGCCTGACAGCACAGTGAAGAGGCAAGAGAGACGTTAAGTAATAAAAATGCCTCTCAAGTATGTGCCTTTACAAACAGGCACTTCCCAAAGCACAGAACTAAACAGAAGCAGACCAAAAGTAGCACAAGGCTCATTGTTGAAAGAAGGTCTGAGCTGTACCACCTTTCTAAACATCAGGGCTGGATGCTACAGGACAATTAAAGGTGGGCTGGGCAAACCCACATAAATCACAAGCACAGTGCTCTTGCACTTGCCTTTCATATTCCATCATCCTATGAAAAGTGTGACCTTCAACTACCATCTAGAACTGAACATGAAGAAAATAAACCTGAGCCTTGAGCTGTAGCCCTCCCAGTTGCAAGTCCAGGGAGTGAAGGGAAACAACTGGGTGACACCATCAGCCCACACCGCTCCCTGAAAGCTCCTGAGCAGCTGCCCCAGCGTGTTCCACACGTGCATGGGCAGCAGCAATGCCTACCTGAGTAACATGACAAGGTCTGCATCACTGGATAAACGCACCAGCCCAGGTGTTCCCTCTGTCCGGATGAACTGGATCTTCTCCCTGTGCAAGCAAAAAAAGGCTTTCAAAATACCTTTTGCAAATAAGGCATCAATGTGTACCACAGCAACAAGTACAGAGTATATCAGAAATCTCTGGGTTATGGTTTTCCCTACTTTTTTCCCCTGCCACTCCAAGTCCATATGAGCAGTTAAATACTACAACTAAAAAGCCAGTTTTTTTCTGAAGAAGGATGCTCCCTTTGCCCTCATCTCTTCAATGCTCATGTGCCCATGCTCTCGGCAGGTAGTCACACAAAGAGTAAAAAAAAAAAAAAAAAAATCAGTCCCTCAAATTCACACTCAAGTCCATGTCTCTGAATTCAAAGTAGGAGGCTGAAACCTGTAAGAGGACATTCCTACTGCAAAAGTGAACTCTTTAAAGAGTTCACTGTCTCTTCTGAATCTCTGTATAAATGCAAGCCATACTTTACAATGCATACTTGTGATTTTAAAGCCAGTGTTTTCATCCCACACTGCACTTAAGATATCTTCCAGTAAAAAAACTGTAGTATTTCTCCCCTCTATTCCATCTAAGCACACATCCTTTCTCTTAGACCCAGTCTGGTCACTGTTGTGGAATCTATGCATCCTAAGTTCTGAACATGGTAACACACATAATTTTAGGATCTGTACTGAATAGAATTCCTCAGATTCTTATTATTTTTCTCTGCAGAGCCTTTCCCGGCATTCTGAAATACAAGTACATCCTTCATATTTTTTCTTTATCAGTATGATAGTACAGTAGAGATAAATTCTAATTTGGCTTTACACTTCCGGAGGAAAAGAAAATGAGAATCAAACCCATGTAGTAAAACCTAAACCTAGCCCCAAATCTAAAGGAGAAACCCCCAAACAAACAGAAAAGACCTCTGGGTAAGAACAGCAGCATTAGCTCAGCTCACAGGTCTGTCTACCCCATGTCCTATTACCAACAGTGACAAGAAGGTCAAAAACACTCCATGCAATTGGCAGGCCAGGAACATCTGGACACTTGCAGAGCCCACTTCACTCTACATCAGTGCCCAAATAGCAAGGCTGGAGGAAATAAATGGTGGATTATAAAAAATATCTTAGTGTTTGGTTGGCAGCAACACCAGAAACCAGAAGGACATTTTCTGGGTTAACTAATATATGCAGCCTTCCAAACGAATGCAACCCATGACTTCCTGGGGTTACCAGTGAGAGTTGTGATTTCAGTCATTTTTTTTAATATATATGCCTTTTACTTTCCATTAAGATATAAATTATATTTAATGTATAACAGGTGCCTTTGCCTGAAGCCCTTTACATTGTTTAGCAGCCTCTCACATTTACCAGCAGTGGCTTGGAAGATTTAATCTTGGCAACATGCCTAACAAAGATATGGTAAGTATAATGTTCTCACTCCACCATGAGACCTGTGAACAGCAATTTTCTACATGTAGCATACTTTCATTTTATATTTTAATAGACTCTCAACTTCTTTCTCTAAGGTAATGAGAAATTATTTTAGAAAGAAAATGTCAGAGATCTTTTCAAATTATCTTTTTCCTCTTCCACTGGCCAAATACTGATTTTCCTCCTCACCTATGTAATAATTACAATAATATTAATAAGAATAATATTTAATATCATTATAATTTCACTTCAACTGCACCAAGGTCCTCAAAGGAAGAGATTACTGGCAGTTGCACTAATCACTATAAAAAAAAACTACACAAAGAATTCATACTGAAGGTTTTTAGTTAGTGTTACTTTATCAAGTGTTACAGCAATGTCCATGGAGTTGCTTAGTCTCACAATGTGTCAAATAGACATGGATTCCAATAATTTGCTAAATCAGACTCTTAAAAGACTAACCAGGAAAAATAAAACTGGGATCCTTATAAAAATTAAAATGTTACTGAAGCATCAGCTTTAGAAGGATATAGGAGAAGTATAATGGAAGATAATTTACCTTAATCAAATTACTAACTTCACATACTAAAATTAGAATGGAACAATTCAGCTTAAGAGAATGGCTTTTCTGACCAATCCCATTCAATAAAATAAAACTATGTTCATTAAAATCCCCAATCATTCTGCTGAAGAAAGTCAGTTAAGGCATACATCTTCAGTGTCATTCCAAAGTAAATGTACAGAAGGACATATAATCTCAAGCAAATTAAGAGGTACAGAAAATCCTCTGATCTTTCATTTTTAACCTGAAACCCATCTTTTCTTGAGAAAATCAAGTTTGTGGGAAATTATGCATCTGTAATCAGGAAGCAAGGTTCTACTAGAAGCAGAATCGGGAAATACCAACAAGCCTTGTGAGCAATTTGAACTCTAATTTGTTACAAAAACCCACAACACACATGAAGAAAATTACACCGATTGCTATCAGACTGAAGGAAATCAAGCACCCTGGGAAAAAGAATGTGAAGCAATAACACTACAAGCAACCAGAAATTGTTTGTATACTACTTCCTAGCAGATTTCAAACCAAGCCTGGTGGGAAAAACTTGCCTGCAGTGATATGGGTACAAGTGTTTTGACATGCTGAGAACTGCAGATTTCTGCTGTATTTTCTAGAGAGCTTGTATTCTGCTAGTGTTTTGTTTCAGGTTTGGCAGCTAGGATTTCTTTAGAAGGTTAACCATGTCTTTAACACAGAAGTCACATCACAAAACTTGTTATACTACACACAGGGAAACTGCAAAATAGGGCAGCTTGTTGAGTTTTGGGAACTTGCAGGACACAGAGGAAAAGAGATCAGCAAGTAACACAGAACAGAAGAAAAATGAGTACCAGTGCTGGCTGCCATGCCAGCCAGTGTGGGTAGGCCTCTGGAACACAGCACTGCACAGGAGAGGCTGCCAACAATCAAACCAATTTTTAAATGTAGTGTCCAAGGAAGAATAGATACATTCATTTCAGTTCTGGTCACTAGTACCCACATTGCTGGTGTTTCCATTTCCAAGTCTAAACATATGAGGGAATTACAACAACCACAGAACAAAGATCATCCTTCTTCAGATCTTGCTGCACTGTGCAAAAATCTGTAGATATCCCATTTTGTAAATTTTGGAGAGACATAAAAAATTCTGATTGATGTAAGATTACCTCCAGACGTCATGAGGTCAGGACAGCCTTTCTGTAAATGTGCTTTGCAAAGATAAGGACAAATCCAAATGCCATTCTGCCTCATGCTCCCAGCTGAATGAATGGGCACATTTGCTCTGCCATCCAGCTGTCTTGGCACATTAGGAAGACATCAGCAAATCTCTTATGCCAGTTGTTCCAAACATTTTCTTGTAGGTACCTTTATTTGATAATTAAACATTACCTATGTACTCCTCAACCTTGTTATAGTAGGCTGGTACACAGAAATACAGTAAACAACTATTTCCCATAGCTTTATGAATATGGCTGAAGTCACCAGAAGTCTACATTCTGTTATGTTCCACTGTTAATTAATGAAAGTAGCTAATTGTAATTAGCTTTTTCTATTGAAATGGGAATAGCAAACTTCACTAATTTTCTTACCTGAGTGAATGATTCCTGGTAAGATCTGGTTGGCGTTCTTGTAGAATTTCGAAGATATTGGGCTGCCGCAAAAATGCAACTATCTTGTCATTGTAAGCTGAAAGCATTAACAAAAATATCATGCTGAAACAGGGAGATCCCAAAACAAAGGATGACATTCCTTCTGAGTCTTTAACAATAATGACATACTTCACCTTCACAGTTTTGAATTTAGAAGTACTGGGTTGATACTTTTGCATGTAAGGCCACCAATTCTATTGTCTTTTAAGGAACACACTTCTTATGATTATGAACCAAATCTCATTGTGACATATCCTTTCCACTGCTAACAGCTACAATTCTGTTAGCAATTTCTGTTGTATTTTAGCACTCACACTCCAAAAGAGCCAAAGGAGCCAAAGAGGAATGACTAAGGTCAAACCAGAATATTTATTGCCAGTATAAAATTGCAGGGACCTTGGTTTTCACTGCATCTATTTTCAAACATTAAGCAGCCATTGGAAAAACCCGTATCAAATCCTCATTAATGACTGAGCCTGTGAAGCATGCACACCATGTCCATGGCAAGGGGGAGGATTTAAATGGGCACAGGTTTTCAAGTAAACATGCCACAGTACAAAGAGCCAGTTAGAGTTAATCGGATTGATTTATCTTGATTTAGCACAATGTGACAGCTGTTAGATTTAACAAGCTACATTCTGTACGTGGTGGCACAGAAGTCAGTAACTCTGTGTGTATGTAACTGAGAACAGAAGTTAAGCTAATGGCTAATTCCAAGCTGATTAACACTTTGTGTAATCTTGCCAAAATAGATGCTCACAAGTTGTGGAACAAAAAAAAAAAAAAGTTAAAAATCACTGGGAATACATGGAGTCCAATTAGGACCCAATCTGATTCCCTGGCTTCAGTTCATCTTGTGAGCACACAGAGTATGTGAGCTTGGAAGGTAAAATACATCAGTTATTTGGTTCTGCACACTTCCAGCTCTGAAGGTTCCAACTGAACAGTGGGGAAATGCTGATGGACAGAAGGATCATAACAAATGGCACCTTCCAGGCATCCCAAGTGAATGGAAACCCCAGCAGCGCACATTGTCATGACCCCTCAGTGATGGAGAACTCTGAGCAGAGGCTGCATGCTGACGTACCCACTGGAACCACATCCTGGTACTGAGCTCTGCTGACTGTGTTAAATGTGCTGGATGGTCTTGGCAAAACGGGGGGTCCTGAATGACGGGAATCCTCTCCGACCTGAAAACGTGCAAGCAACCACAGTGAGTGTCTCTGTGCCAGCACAAGCACTCGGGCACAGAAAAGTGAGAACTTATACGGCTTAAAACCAAACGCGTACGTCAAGGCTTTGCTTGATCACTATCTCCAGCAACCACTGCAGCAGGAAGCAGCTGTGCTGCCAGGGCAGGTACTAGCAAAACATTATTTAGCATACTGGGCAATTAAAAAATTTTTTACTGGGCCCATTAATAGGAAGAATCAAAACTGATGCAAAATTTACTGCTATTTTTAAACAGTCCCATTCTGAAAAGAGATCAAAAAATTAAAACTGGGATATCTTTTTTGATTTTGTAATTTAATTTTGTCTTTTGTCATTAATGGACATCTTCATCTATATGAAAAATTCTGGAAACCAAATTCTGCTCCTTCATTAGCACCTCTATTACTTCTGTACATGAATGCAGTTTCCCTAAATTTGAAGTGGAAAAAGGTTCGTGGTTGAAGCCTCAAAGAAGAATAAAGAAGTGAGTTCACATTCAGGCATGGCAAACAAGTCCAAAATTGGTAAAAACATGGCTCCTAGAATAATTCAGAAACACTGTTCTGTTTTTCTTGTATTCACCTTCTGGACTTAAAAAAATTGCATGTGAACAATTTTTACGGTAGAACCACAACACAAAATTGTTCTTAGAGGCATTTGTTATGTCAGGGCAACTGCTGCTGTTTACTGCATCATGAGGTTTCAGACATTTCTTGGTATTCAGTATTTTATCTCTATAAAACATTTGGTCAACCTCTTTTTCATCCTGCTGGACCTCTTTGTTTACTTCTCCATTTATCTGCCTACATGTAATGGTTAGCATTTGAACTGCACCCCCAAGCTTCAAAGATCTATACAACATCTAACTGCAAAAGATCAAATAATTATAAAAGGCTGTTTTTGAATCCAATCTCTGAAATCACAAAGCAGCAAAAGTCCCAAGATATCTCCCAAGATCTTTTTGCTCTCTCATAGTATTCTTTCTGAAAAATGAAGAACTATTTCCTGTTAGGCAATGTGCTGGAAAAGGAATGCCATTATTATTAGCTCCAGCTTCACACTGTAGTTCAGCTTTAGCTAAAAAGGCATTCCTTACACTGGTCCATGTTTGTTTTAGAGCATCTCTGCAAAAACTGGGTCAGTGGCTTCAAAACATCAAAGTTCATGGCAAGTTAAAGCCAAAAAAAGGATTCTGATTTTTTTTTTCATTAAGTACTCATCTTTTGCAATAATGTACAGTTCCTTTATGCAATAGCTTGAAAATATGAAAAAAAATGCAAATATGTAATATGCAATACATAAGCCCCAAAGTGCAGAGGAAAAACTGGTGTGCAGGTTCATACATATGTAAAAAGAATATTATTGCATCATTAATACTAGAATGGTAATACTGTATTGAATTGCTGTGCTCGAGATTCCTATCTGGAATTATACCTGGAATTAATTCAAGTAACAACTGTAACAATATCAAGGAAACACTTCTAAAATTGCATATAGAAACATGGTTTAAGGAATTTCATGTATCTAGATGGAGTGGGAAATTCTGACAGGTAAGCAGTACTATGTGTATGAAATACATATGATCATTTCTTGTTGGATAAACTATACTTGTTTTGCAGCATTGACAACTTCAGGAGCATGGTTGGCACAAATACTTGTTTCAAGTGCAGAGCTATTGGATGCTGCTTAAAGAAAGGTAATTTGAGTGCATATTGGGTAAAGTTAAAAAAAAAAATTCTGCTATGCTACAAATCAATCAGAAATACTTGCTTTACCCTATTCAAGACCTAAATAGCTATATGAAGGTATATAGCTTCTTGCCTTATACACAACATCACCAAACTGATGGAAAATTATATTTAAAACCATTTGCAAAATATTCCTGACACTGGAGGGGAGCTGACTAAACCATGTTCACACAGGATATGACAAGATATGCAGCTAGTGCTGTGGCACTCGCTGCAGCTCAGTGGAAGCCCTATTAGAGAAGTGGCAGACAAGATTCATGTTTGCTCTGAAACAGAGGCCTGGCAGACCTTCATCTGCCACAAGACTGAGGTAGGAAAAGGATAAATCAGATAATTTCTCTTGCTATTCTGAGTTGTATTATCTTTAATTCCTGGCATGGAATAGCCCTCTCCTGAAAAGACAACCTACAGCCAATAGTATGGAGGTTTTTAAATAAAGTACAACTAAAGTCCAAGTCACTGCACATACACAAGGTTAAAAGTATAAGGAAGAGACAACAGCACTATGGGGACTGCCAGTGAAAATGGTGCACGACAACATAACAACAAAATAGTGTTTTCCATGTACTTCTGATCAGAAAGTAGAGATTAAATATATATTCAAAGGCATATAACAGTCTGATAAGGCTGTATGTGGTATGATTTTTTTACACTTCATGGGGAAGTTGCAGAACTAGACATGTAGTCACACATTCATCTTTTCTCCCCTCTTATTTTGCACAGTTACGTATGAACACGCTCAGCAGACACCATGCTACACAATGCATATTTTGTCAGTGAAAGACTGGATACAGGAACCAGTAATCTGTAATCAGATGCTCTCCTGTGGTTAAGTGAGGTTACTGCGAATTCAAAATAAGAAAAATTCATGCTTGGTGTTTTTCCTCTGAATTCATACATGTCAAAAGCAACAACGGCTAGCAGAACAAATAGTAAATCCTTACAGATGACTGGTGCACTGTTACAGAAGGATCATGCTCCTCCCCACATGGAATGATGTGAAAGGGGATGGTGGTGCTCCCAAAGAGGAGGCCCAGACCCCACTCACCTCCCCAGCACTGTGGCTGCGCTGCCGAGTCAAGTGCTGCCGATGGACCAGCGCACTGGTGGGCCTGCTGCTCTGCAAGGGCAGCCGCGGGTCGATGAACGTCGTGGTGCGCGAGTTGTGGTCCACAAAGAAAGCCTGCAGAAGGACACAGAAGATACAATTCATCAATGCTTTTTTATTCATTGTGTTTGAGGTTAACGCCTATTGGGGATCCAGGTTTCATTTGATCAAGTGGGGCTGTGGAAAATCTGTTACTGTGGCTTCCATTTCCTTTCAGCAGAAGGAGGACAACACTCTTCCATCCCACCCAAAGGGATGAATTGTTTAATGCCTTACTTTGTTCGTGTCTATAAAGTCCTTTGAAATTCTCACCTGACAAGCATCAGAAGAGGGAAGCTTTATTTTGACTGTCAAGAAGAGAAGACTTGAATGTTTAATAAAAGTAATCCTGGTGTATTCACCTTTTCATTCCCTTATAAGCATCTAAAAAGGTGTCATTAAGTGGCAAACCCATTACCTTTTGTGAAGTATTTACCATGTAATTATGAATACAATTGGCTGTATGTGTGTCAAGTGTATGCTTGCATCCAGTGATGAAATATGATTACAGACCAACAGGCATTTTTACCGTATTTCTGCTACAACTATTCTAAGTTCCCTGACCTTTTTTTCTAAAAACCAAAACAAAATGCAAAAAAACCCCTTAAAGCACCATCCCAAACAAAAAAAAAAAAGACCTCTGAAAGCCAAAAAGAAAGGTCAACCAACAACACAAAGATGATGGCAACAAAAAAAATTTAATCAGGCAATTGATGAGAACAATCACATATTGGCCAGTCAACCATTTGCTGAAAACAAGGTCACAGGGACATGTATCCTGAAAAATTAAAGCCTCCTACAATTCTAAACAATTTCAACCAAAAAGGTTTCTAAGCCCTGAAATTTAAACTTTTTGTAGCACCAGTGTTGCACTTGGAAACCAGCACTGTTCTATTTCAACACACTCCGCGTTTTCTGTCACAATACTGGAAACATGTGGAATGTGGAAGTGGCAAAAAAACACCTCAGTTTTTAGCAGGAGAATTACAGGAAAGTGACATCTGGTTCAAGGAATCAAAAAATCTGGACCAGCAGAGTGGTGGTCAGGGACTGCGGTAGCAATTTCTGTGTTTGGCTACCAGTGAGGTACTTCAACCACAATTCCACAAACAATTTATTCCTATGGTGTCAGCAAAAGAAACATTCTCATCTTTCCCCCTCCTGACCACTTGTTTCATCCCCTGTGTGCCCTTCCTGCCTTGTGCTGGCACAAGTGTTTGTGTAGCCATGCAGTGAACCCATCAGGGGAGCTGGTCCAGGCTAAAATTACTCTTTTTGTCCCTCTCCCTGCTGGCTCCTCTAACCTCGGTCAGCTCACCAGGGATGAGAGGAGAGGAGAACAGAACCACTTTTCTGGCAGCAACACCAGCTTCTAGTATTCATGGAATCATTGTATCAGATTGGGAAAACCAGACCAGAGCAAATGCAATTCTTCTTACTGCTGTGAAGGTAGGTAGACAAACCAGTGTGTCATGCAACTAAATGCCATTATGGACTGCAGTGGGAGAAAATGTTCATACTTCCATTTCCCAAGGAAGGAGAAGCTTATGGAGAGACACCACAGTTGCAGAACCCTGGAAGTGCTCCAGAAAAGAGCACCAAGCCTCCTATAGCCCCAACAGCAATCACCTTTACCTGTAGCTTGTGCCTACAAGGAAGGAATCCCATCACCTGAGCAGTAAGAACCCTGTCCTGACCATCTGACATAGTCACAGATGTGCAAGTGAAACTGTTTCACGGTTCAAACACTGTAAAGTTTTTTCAATAAATGAAATTTTAATTGCTACAGCTGAGCCTGATGCAGGACTTGTTTACCTTGACAAACGATGCCACTCTGCAGTGCAAGTATACAGATTAGAGAATACAAAACCAGTGAGAAAGAATGAAAACCATCATGAAATTTATATTTGGGGCCTGGCAGATGACTGGAAGAGACTGCTGGAACACAACCAGTCTTTCTGAAAATTTTTCTCCTGACTGGTAAGATCTACCAACTTTACTAGCAAGTGGTTGGTTTGGGGGTTTTTTTTTAAGTCCTTCAACCTGTTTTACCTAGTCTGTGTGCATTTATAAGATGTAAAGCACTTTCAACAAAACACAGGTTGATTTCATTAAGTCAACACCATACTGTAAATCACTTATTAAAAAAATCCTGATTCAATAAAGGAGGTAGTACCCCCTAGAGCTGTACCACTCAGTTGTGAGTTAATGCAGCACTCTAGTATTGCATGCAGTGTTCTACAGCATTCTATTTAAGCAACAACTCAGTTTAGACATGAAGATAAAGACAATCATGTCTTATTAAATATGTATGGTTGCAGGCCAGCTCGTAGTAACCTACTTTAAAACAAAGCATAAATTAGCACTTTGAAGCTTTGGTGAAGATAACCATTGGAGCTTCAATGCTTTGAGCTAATTTGGACACTGGCACACAGCTCAAAATACAGTGTGGTTCAAAATCTCCTTCCAAAAAAATTCCTCTCATAACTCCTGCCTAGCTATAATCCATTAATCTACAATGCTTGAAGAGACTGACATGAGGTAGTGCCAAAACTATATTTAGCCCATTAAACATGAATAGTTGCCCCAGTTATTCTTCCAGTTAAAATCTATGAAGCTTGCTAAAATACCTTTTCTTCCTATTGCTATTCAGTAATCAATTACTATGACTTCTTTAACTGTAGAGAGAAAAACCAAAAATGTGCTCAAGTAACTTCCTATGTATTTGCACATCTTGCAGAGACCTAATTAAAAAGCACAAGGACTTGCATCTGGCTTTAAAACACAGACATGTGCTTACACACACTGCACAAATGCATTATCTGTATGCTGCCTGTGTGTGTATGCACATGGACACAGCAAGGCACAACCTCAAAGCTCAGCTCAGGGGCCTATTAAGCCTGTATAATGCTTCCTGCTACCACATCTTCCAATGGCATTCTGCCTCCCTGTGGTCACTGACTGATGAAGAATCATCTGTAATGCCCATCAGAAACTACACTGTAATCACACCGGACCTTTTAGGGAGGACTGCAAGACATTATCTTCTGCAGGGGATACACAGAGGAGCCAAAGAGGAATGGGCAGCTGGGCTTTGCTGCGCAGCTTTGCAGGGAGTTCAGAGGTGGCCAGTCCCCAGCTGACCTTGGAAGACAGCCCACAAAGAGGACAGGCAAGCAGCACCACACTGCCATGGGGGAATGAAAACACCACTACTCAGCATTGCACCAGGGCCAGAACCATGGCTGTGCCTCGTGAGCAAGAGCATCAAGCTCTCACTGTGATATACTTGAAAAAATAAAGGAAAATCTCTTCTCAGCAGGGAACAGTAGTTAAGGAAAGGAAACATAATTATATATTGTGTTATGGCTAAGTTCTACTCACTTCTCTTTAGGTTTATGCTTTAATAAAGGCAGGTCCAGTTTCAGTTTGGTCTCCCCAAGCACTGCTCTTGCCATGTACTGGCCATGGTCTCTCTCGAGTGCTGAATAGGCTTTTCTACTGCCCACAAGTGGCACTTGTGACACAGACAATTCAACATGATGAAAATGAGCAGTATTAAGACTAATTCAAAGTGAAGAAATCCCAGTAGGAATTTATTTAGTGCTTCCTCTTCTTGATTAATATTGTGATAGCATTGCTATTACCAAATACCAACCCAGAAATCCAGAGGTCTAATTCTCTCTATGGAGCACGTTTTAACGAAAATTGAAAACTGCCCTATTCTTCAGGAGAAAAATGGCCTCTGAAGAACTTAACAGAACAAGAATGACTTAAAACAGAAAACAGTGAGGCAAAGAACAACATTAGTAGAATTACACATTCCTGATTGTGGGTCTAATGAAAAAACAAAGTGCTTTTCAGAGTTAAAAAAACTAGGAAACAACCCTCAAGTACTTTTACCCTTCAGTTTAGAATTGTCTAATCTTTCCAAGCATCAAGATCATTATTTATATGCACTCTCACAGCTAAGCACATTGAGAGTGATAAATGTAAGAACCAAGAAGCTAAATATGCCAGTAATCCTAATAAACTGATAAGCCTTATCACTTCCTCACATGCTAATCACAGTCTATTTTTAACCCTCCTGTTTTCTACACAAAATATAATGTTCCAGATACTGAGGATGCACTAGCTTAAAGTTACATTAAAACTTACATCAAAACTGTAAAAGCGACATCAAAATATTTTTTTAGGAAATTGAAAATTGATACATGTTTTAAAAAATCAGTGAGACTGGCAAGTATTTAAGCTCTCTAATACCTCTTAAGGAAACCATCTACTCCATACCATCTCTTTCCTTCTAAGCAATACACAACCACCAGAGTGATCCTCCCCGGAGCTGTCCCAGACCATCCTTTTTACCTCAAGTACATCCATTTGATCTCAGAAACTGATGAAAACAAGGCCCTCTTAGCCCTGTGGAGTTACCTTGCCCTGATGGTCGTGTTTCATCTCCCAGCCCCTGGGCAGCTCCAGCTGTTTGTTGGCAAACATGTTGAGGAAGCCCACCAGATCCCGGTTGTGCTGGTAGCGCTCAAAGTGGTGGGTGTCCCGCCGGACTTTGGTGATCATGTGCTTCAGACACGTGTTGTTTGTAAACATGCGGTAGGCACTCTGAGAAACACACAACAGCAAAGGCTCTTCAAACAGAAAACTGCTCTGGCCACAAAAGACAACCCTGTTCATTGTAAGTGGGCCTGCAGAAGAAAAGTTACTCCTTCCATTGCTTCTCCTTACACTATAAATCCCATTACACAAAGAAACACTGGGGGGGAACCTATGCAAAAAGAAGCACTGAAGAACAGGCAAAAAAGGAAAAGATATATATTAATATGGTTTTTTGTTCAGTATGACCTCTAATATACTTTGATATAAACCAGGCAATCTGAGGGAAACAGATACTGCCATTAAGCAGCAAGGTCTTTCCCAGAACTGTGTCTCACCCTGTGCAAAGCACAGTAAGAAATCTATTGCTTCCATAAACAAATAATTTTGCATCATAAGAAAGACGAAGAATCGAGTGGAAAATAAAAATTGCTATCATGCAGAGCTATGATGGCCCTGATAGCCCAATAATTTCAAGGGATAATGATGAGTGAATCTGCCTCCCTATGTACTACCAATATCTTATCATCAAACACTGAGCAGTGTTTTTGTACACAAAACATCTGCATCTATAAGCACATATTTATGAAAGCCCTTGAGCTGTAGCCACCATACTCACAGGGTTAGAATGCAGCACTGTAAAGAACTCTGGGCTGATAAGGAATTTCACAGGGGGAGACTGGAGCAATAAAGTAAGTCTGGATCTGGAGGTAGAGTGAGGCAGCACATTCTCTCTTCGAAAATCTAAGAGCAAAGTAAATGTCAAAGACTTCCAGCAGTTATTACCAAAGCATCCCTGCAAACAACTAAATTGATGTGAATCACACAAGCAAGGAAAGCATTAAGTAGACAACTATTTCAGATTTACTGAGGATTGTCCACATAAGTGTACCCAAATTTCTTCTAACATAACAATGAAGTTTCTGAAAATATTACAATCTTAGTTTAGTAACATTTACCTGTGGCTTTTGGTAAACAACCATTAAAAAAAAACCCCACGTTCCATTATTTGGGTTACCAAGTTTGTGCTTCTATATAAGATACAATAAAGTCCCCTGGGCATGTCTGCACTGCTATACTGTAGCTGTATGCAGGTTAAGTTTTTTTTAAAATGCTAACTAATGGATATAAAAGTCATTGTACAATTATAAGTTTTTCATTCCTTCTTAAAAAACAAACAATAAATCTGCCATTACCACAGTCCCAGTCTTGATACAGTATTGAAGCAGCTTATGTAAATAAGAAGTAGGTTGCCAAGGAAGTACCTTTCAAGTTTCAACTTCCAATAAACATTTGTGTCTTCTCCTAGCAACTACAGAAGTGCCCTGATTTTTCTTCAGTACCAGGAAGGAAGTGACAAAATACTGAGTGGTATTTGCTACAATGCCAACACTGTTGCCCCCAATTCTCTTTGAAGACATTTGGAAGCGTATTTTTAATGTAAATGAAAAACTGCAAGTTCAGATTTGGTCTTCAGTGATACTACACTAAAATGTGTGCTGCCATCTACATTTCAGTTTCTTTCCTTTTTACACATTGCAGTACATGCACACTTCTCCATCAAACGAATATTAATCATGTAGACCACAGCTACCACAGATATAAAAGATAATAACACACAAGCAGAGCAAGGAGAAAGGTAGTAAATGAGACTCTAAACTGAGAGAAAAGTAAGAAGATATAACAAAAGAAGAGGAAAATAACAAAGGTAAAATTCTAAGTAAAGGGAATGGAGAAAATAAAATAAACACGTTAGAGGGAACCAGGATATGTGAGGGAAACTGGTAAAATAAACAAACAAGAGGGTTTTTAGAAACACTACTTAAACAATAGACCTCAAGCTGTCCCACATGGAGCACATCATGAATGGGGAAAAGGCAGAGTGGCACAAAGGCTCCTGAAGCTGTGCCTGAATACTTGGGCTGGGAGTGTCCTGCAGACACTCACTGAAGTTTTACGTGACCTCTATACTGGTACAAAACTTGGGTGTACACCAGGCAACTCTCACACCCTGGAAGATGCTGTGACATGCCTAAGTCCTCTGTCATAGTCTCGACAATCTGGAAACCAGAATGGGTCCCAGGTGGGTTTTTATTGCAATTTGAGGCTTATGAGTTTGGTTTATGAGAAGGTTATTCAGCTGAATTTGCTGGTAAGGGTTTGGCCTGAATTTGTTTAACACTGATTTGTGTACAGCACAAACCATCTGGCTGCACATGCACAAAGGTAGAAAAAGAAATGGCTACAACAGAAGTGAAGACTACAAGTAATAAAAGTGAACACTTGGGTAAATCTCAAGTTCTACAGTGACCTGAAACTCGAAAAAGGGTGACACTGCTTGCACATCAGATTAATTCAGGAGAGACTTTTAAAAGAGTACATCAAGAGCATCTAGAGACAAAGCCAAAGCACACAACACCACAGAGTTGTGGAAGGAACTGGATGGATGAAAAGCTTTATAAACATGTCAGTAAATTTTTAGTAGGAAGATGACCAAGGAGAGAACTGCTTAGTGAAAAGAAAAAAAAGTAAATGATGTTCAGAACACTAAACAAAAGGTCCTTCTTCCTATCTTCATTCCCAAGGTAAACAGTGGACAGACTATCAGATAAATGAGAAAATGGAGGTGAAAGAGAGCAGGTTAAAGATCATGGTGCAAATTAAAGGTTTTCAAAGCCTCTAGGTCAAGTCACATGCACTCTAACAGTTAGGAAATAAGGTGGAGTAATTGCTGAGACATTGGTGGCTCTTTCAGAGGTCTGAAGGAGTTCTCAGAAGGAATGGGATAATACTATCAGAGTCCATCAAGATGTTTTACTAAGATCTCTCTGGCTCTGGTCCTACTCGTTATTTCTTCTAATGACTGGATAGGGAAGACAAAACTTGCACCAATTAGGAGATTCTGCAGTATTTGGACAGCAGAACGGACAAGATTCAAAACCACAGGGGCACATTAGAAGAGTACAAAGATCTGTGTGCAGGTAGGGATAATCAACTCACAAAGACCAGATGAAAGTGCCAAAGTTCTGCACACAAGGAAGAGGACTTGATTTTAGCAGATCAAAGACACTGGTTAGTGTCAAACTATTAAAAATAAACAAACAAACAAAAAACCCAAACCAAACAAAACAAAACCTTCTGCAGTAATGTACAAGGAGTGTTTTATGTAAGACACTTCCACAACCTCTTCAGTACAGCAGAGTCATAGCTTTATTTGATTTTCTGAAATATTCACCAAAAGCTGAAGACCAACTCAAGACAATCCTGAGTAGGCCAAAAACTAATTTGAGACCTAAACCCAGAAGTCACAAGGAAAGACTAGGAAGCAATGGATTTAAGGGTATGTTATAAGAAGAATAATGAGCAGACTGTCTAAAACAGTTAAAGAATGTCCCTCAAGTGGAGAATATAAGAACTCAGTATTTGGAAAGCATGGCCTAGGAACAGCTCATCCAATTTATCTAGAGGTGTAGTCAATGACTGCCTGAAGCCCTCTCTAGTTCTACATTCTACTATTTCAAACTGCATTAGCAGAGTCAAAATATTTATAAGGCAGACCACGCAATTTTGTTTTTTTTTCACTGCAAGTGTCCTGCTCTCTAAACCAGTCTGGTACTGACAGAAAAGTGCTCTGAATCTCACAATCTTCTCTTCAGCATATTGAGCAGGCTGAGTCATAACCTTCAAAACTAGACAGAACTGAAAACAAATGGCTTCATTTTCACACAGACTTTCAGAGGAAGAAGTTAGGGTTTGCCTTATGTAGTCTTACTAAATCATCTACGAGATAAGTGCTCCCTTCTTTGGAGAAGGGGTAAAAAATTAATTTTTTTTAACCTGAATTAGAATGGTGAAATTCAGCTTCCTCTGCAGCTCCATCCACAGCATTTGTGTGCTCTTCAGGCCTGTCATTTGTCATTGTTCTTCGGATGCTCTGGTACCTAGGGTTGGAAAACTGGACTTTACATATAGTATATGGTAACTATGACCCAATTCTGGCTCCGAGGGAGCCTGCCCATATTTTCTGCCATACAGGTTAATATATATTGACCTCTGATTCCTGCATTAATAGTCTTTTGAATTTCTGACAACCATCATCAGATGCATTACTTTTGGTCACATAGCTTAAGATCACAGGAGGAACACAAAAGTCCTGGAAAGTCACATGCAGACTAAAAGCAACAGCCACACAAAAACAACCACCTAAGGCCAGCAGTGGGAGCAGCTGTGGCCTTGTCTCCACGCTCAGTCTTGCAATGGCGAATGCGGCTGTGCAAGCACACAAAGCTCACCAAGGGTGACTCTTACCGGCGATTCAGCTGCTCCATCTGCTGGATGGAATTGGACCTCTGCAGAATCTGTGGGGCTGGGGGAGCTGTGGGTCGCTGCCACGTTGTTGTCCTGTTCACGTGGTCCACGTAAAAAATCCGTCCGTGGCTGTCAATTCGAGCCTCCCAGTCTAAGGAACAATAAAATACTGTCAACTGTGGAGGGCTTGGGGTTTATTCATTGATTTGTTTGAGCTCTGTCGCTTTTATAACCCCATCTATTGTCTCTATAATAATAATTGCTACTACAACATAGCCATATACATACGTATAACATAAAAAACACACATCTATACAGAAACAGACATGCCTGATTCTTAGCCACCTGCAACTACAGAAAATGTGCAAACCATTTAGCACATCAGTTGAAAAACAGTCTTTGAGAGCTCAGCAGGTGTCTAGATGAGACTGTCTATATTGCAAGTCTAAGTGAAAGTAGTATCTGATGACAAAATAAAAATACTCAAGTTTTTAAACCAGAGTTTGTAAACAAAATAGAACACCCAAGTATTCCAGGAAGAACAGAATTGTTCATTGGGGAAAAAAAACCCACAAACAACAAAAAACCCCAAAAATCCCTCAAACAGTTCACATGTGTGAATTCATTACCCTGCTTAATTGTCAAGCCCTAAATCACTGTATAATAAGTTGGGATTTTTCTTGTCATGTTTATGCCCAATTCTGACACAGTCACTATTTCTGTGACATGCTCTTGCAGAAAAAAACCCATTTTATCCTGCATTTAATTTTAAATACATTTAAAATTTTATCCTGTATTTAATGTTAAACACTTGGGCAATGGCTTCCAAAGTAAAGCATCTGCATCAGTGTTCTGATGAACAAGGCTGTCTTCTGCTATGTTCCTATATAAGGCTATATTCCACCAAATCACTGTTAGTCAAATGTGTTACAAATAGCTTGTTGAAGCTATCACAAAATCGTCATTCATCAAGGTTTCGGGCTCAAGCTTTATTATTTTTTTCCCCAGGAATGTAGGAACTGGAGCATATTGTTACACATTATAGGCAGAAATAAAAGATAAATGTTTAAATTTTTTTTCTTGTTCTTTAACTTGACCTAACACAAGACTGAAAGAAATACACATATTTTTCTTCCTTACTTTCAAATTTTGGTGAAATAACAAATTGAAGATAATCCAAATTAAAAAGAAATTACAGTTTACAGCTCAAAATCATATTCTTAATATTTTCTTTAATTTTTCAGTATTAAAATATTAAACCTGTCACATATCTGCAAGCAGAGGTTTGAAGAAAAAAACTGAATCTAGGCAATGATTAGTAGACTTTATTTATATTAGCAAATGATTTATTTACACAGAGATTGTGTTGGGCTATGACTGTAAAGGGGTGATGTGTACACGCATCATGACATGCATGACTATGCAGAAACCCAGCAAACGGCAGAAATGTTAAAATACTACACAGCCAAAGCTTTTTCCACTAATATTTCAGCATTTTCCCAATTAGTTATTGTAGTGTATAGTTTTCTTCTGAAACCACAGAACTGGACCAGCTATTTCTGTGCATTTCTGAAATACTTATCTCCCAGACACAGTTTTGTAAAATGTAGAACTGGTATAATAGCGTGGTAGTTAATTAATTTGAAGATCTGCACACAGGGTTAATCTGATTATAACAGAACCAGCAGGGAGCACAACCATATCATCATCCTGGCTTTGCACACACAGGTCTATCTGTGTTCTGCTATCAGGCTCCTTGCAGTTTCTTGCTCCAACTACAGAGCAAACACAGTCCCATACCATACTGGGAAATAGGGATCCGTTCATTTTACACTAAATATCTTAATTCCTGACTCCTTCAAAGTAACAGAGCTTTGCCACAGACTTCAGTGAGTCTGAATTTGTAGTGGATAGAATGCAGTAAAATAGAGATACTGATGAAAATAATCTCACACCTAATTGAATACAGCTGTGTTAATTACTGCCTTTAACAGGCCACAGCCAGATCCAATTGGGTTGGGTATTATAAAAGAGCAGGTTAAGTAGGTGAGGGGCCAGATGAAGTCTGGTGGCTGTGGTGTAAAGAGCTGCTTAGGAAATCACACCACGAGGTATGGAACCTTTTGTGATACAGCAATTTAGAACCTTTGTAACGACATGAATTACACTTTTTTTCCCCCATATTTGGATTAAAGCAATGTTTGCCTGTCAGCTGTGTACTTCTTTTTTTTTTTTTGGGGGGGGGGGAGGGTCCTTTCTTTGAAAACCTAATACTGAATAGATTTTCACTTCTCAAAGTTTAAGTACATGAATAAGTTTAATAATTGAGAGCAATGTATTTTTCCTATGCATTAGAGAAATTACAATTAATTTGTTCATTAAGGCTCATTTAACTGTTGCTTAATGTCCAGGTTTATTTTAATATAAAATCTTCACTCTGACTCAAAAAATGCAAGGAAAGTACAGACACCTGTAAGTTAATCTGCAGATATGAAAGATGCTGTATATTCCTTTCAAAATCATTACCACAGAGGCAGTATTCAGAGATTTCAGAGTGCCTGACAGCTCACAGTGCTTCACAAGCACCATCACCTCACCTCCCTGCCCCTGTGCACTGCACACAGGAAAGGCAGCACTGTCTCTGCATGAGTGACACTCAGCAAGTCTGTGTGCACCAGCTGTAACTATCACAGCAACAGCACCAGACCCAACCATCATCACTCCTCACTTCCAACTTCTCAGCTGTTCATTCTCAGTTCTAACATTCAAGAAAGGAAATGCAATGAACTGTCAGTAAAAAGCCACAGGAGCTTATGCCCCAATTAAAGTATGGAGAAGCTCACTTGGTGGCAGGGCCTCGTCCACTCTCTGGTACCGGCTAACATCCTGACGCACCGAAGGCAGGGACCTCAAGGGCTGATGGCCATTGGCAGGAGAACCTGCAATCAAAACACACACACATTTCTTTTTCAGTCAATGTGGGGAAGCCCTAGAGTTGCCTCTTAACTGAGCAAGCTGTGTTAAAGCCTCTGCAGGACTATGATATTTCAGGATATATCTAACAGCCATTTGCTCTTGGGGTCAAAATAAATTGTGCTGACAGTTCTAGGCAAGTGGTTCCTCTCGGGTTTCCTGGTCCTGGAAACATCACCTCTGGGGTGTGCTGCATCCATCTGTGAGCAGCCAAAGTCAGGGCATGGAAACAACCTGTGCCTGAGCTGTATCCCAGGACAAAGCTCCACCTGGCCCCAGAAACCTTAAGAGTGGTGGAACTGTCCACTGTCCTTCCTTGGTGCAGCCAAACTGATCTGCAAAACATGATGCAACCTGACACCTAATAAAGAGCATCCCAAATGTCTAGAAAATGCTGTAAAATATTGACAGTATTTGAAATAAACACAGAAATTATTATTTCCAGTCAACAACCTGTTCATGAAGAGAGGAAATTATTGCTTATATATAGCTCTTGGTATGTTATGAAAAAGATTCATTTGGAAACCCACTTGACTGGATACACTTCAGGCCCTGAAGAAACTGAACAGATTCCATTATTAAAGTTGCTTGGAAACAATTCATTAGGGACACATTTCTACTTTCAGTAATTTTAGCAAGACAAAAAATTCTCAACTGTTAAAATAATTTAAAAATCAATAAGCATTTTACAGTGTTAACTTGGGTAACACATTTCTCTCCTCCCAAGGTTGCAGTGTGCTAGGATCCATCTGTACAGAGAAAGAATTGGGAAAAGGAAAATAAAGAGCCTGAAGTTGACAAAATATTATTATTTTTCCTTTCCCCTTTCTTTTTATTACCCTTATGTTTTAATGCTAATATAAAACATCACAATATAAATTCTATTTTGCATTTCATACTTTTGGGGGAGTTTTGTCCCTCATTACCATTTTCATTAGTGAGCAGGGTAATATTGTGGAATTCTTTCCTCCTCTTCATCCTCCTCACCAGTCTCTCAAGAACTAAAATATATCCAATTTTGAAATAAACACATTTTGGATATTTCAGGTTTGGATGTTTCATTAAATCAAAAAACCCCAAGAATCTCTTGAATAAATAAATTCAAAGGAACAACAACCAAAAAAAAAAAAAA